>JAECUM010016559.1:0-37284 GCA_016617855.1 Megalonaias nervosa | reverse complement strand
AGAGTGGTGAAAAGCGCTCGTCTTTACCGATCATTGCCACCTCACCTCTGTTAGCGTAGGGTAGTCTCGGGACCGGAAAATATGAGTATGTGGGAGCTTGCCACGGCTGCCATGTATAGCTAGTTTATCGTATGCTGAACAATGACGTTAGACCTACCACAACAACAAAATGGTCAGTACGAACAGTTCCTTAAACCGATATTTACAATCACCGCAGTAAGAATATGGCCGAATATCAGAAGGGGAAATATCATATATGGAACTACCGTCTTAGTCATCCGTCCGTAATGGAACTATTGTCGTTACAGTAATACTACAATGGAACCACCGTCCTTACTGTCGTACAACCATGGTAACCACTATCCTTACAGTCATGCGAGCATGAAACTCCCGACCTTACAGTCATGCTACGATCGATGGACCAAACATCCTTACAGTCATGCTACGATAGAACCACCATCTTTACAGTCATTTTTACCATGGAACTACCGCCCTTACAGTCATGCTACGGTGAAACCACCATCCTTACAGTTATCCTACCATGGAACTACCGTCCATATAGCCATGCTACCATGAAACTACCGTCCTTACAGTCATCCGTCCGCCATGGAACTACCGTTCTTACAGTCATCCATCCACCATGGAACTACCGTCCTTACGGTCATCCATCCGCCATGCAACTACCATCCCTACAGTCATCCGTCCGCCATGGAACTACCGTCCTTACAGTCATCCATCCGCCATGGAACTACCGTCTTTACAGTCATCCATCTGCCATGGAACTACCGTCCGCCATGGTACTATCATCCTTACAGTTGTGCTATCATGGGAGGGGGATGTCTAGCATTCATTCTTTTAGGCACTGTATGATTTGTCAAAAGATTTAAAATGGCATCAAAACAAATTGACGATTTTTGTATATTGCAACCCTTACCAACTAGAAACTATGCTGCCAACCATGGCTTATTTTCAAACTACTTGTTTTGTTGGAGATCTACAGTTTCGTATTTTGCATAGGGTTAACGAGAGAACAAATTTCCCAGGTTTTCCTTGCTAGTTATCCTGTTTAAATAAAGATATTGTACATCTTAGGTATTGTTAAAAACAACTTTTATTTCCTCTGTTTTGGTGTATGGTTGACGGGTGTAATATGGGTTATAGAGTATACAGCTTGACGTTACTTCAAATGTGCACCTACCAAAAAAGTGCTAGCACCGCTTGGTCATTTTCACTTCCTGGACTTCTGCGGTAAATTGTGAAAAAAAAACAAAAAAACGAGCCGATAACTTATTTCACTTTTTATGTATTTTGCAATTCATTCACTGCACTTCCAAAAGCTGGTATTGTTTAGTATGGCAATGTTCATTTCACCTATTTTTGAACGTGCTAAATACTTGTACTTTCGAGCACAAAGAAACATTTTGGTTAGCTGTGTGCTTAAACAATATACAGTTTCCACAAGTACAATATCCACTGATATATCATGGTATATGAAAGTAACATAGAGGTATGTGTCAACATCCTTTATGCAAATAATTTCACCGCGTACTTGTCACTCTCTTAGAAGTCTGTAATATATGTAGAGCGCCCCCTATAAGAATGCGTCTGTTGTGTGAACGACGTCACTAACTAACCAATCGTCGTGACACAAATTTTACTAGTTACTAGCTTATTTTATCGGCTTGACAATTCAGGCCGTGTACAAGTAAAGACAGTCATATTCTAAACAAAAAAAAATTGGGTGGGTCGAACTTTGAACGCATTTAACATGAGTGCATAATCGATTTTATATTTGTCCCTTAATGAAATCTTGATAACGTTTAATGACAAATTATTAAAAAAAAGTTTGGACTGATGTGTAACATCTTTGTACAAAACAATAACTTAGTGTATTTCTTTATATGGTAATCTTAAATCCCCAATGCCGTCGTTACGTGCAAAAAGTCCTGTATGCCAAATCACATGAACAATACTGAATCTTGAAATACATTGGTCGTAAACATTGTTTGGGTGACTTTAAAACTTGATAATATCGATGATTGTAATTTCTCCCTCAACTTGAGAAACGTAGCCATTTTTCACATGCGTACGAATTAATACGATGCTGATCGGCTAAAATCGTGGGTCAACCGATTTCAGTCGAAAGGTAGAGCACAAGATTTGATGATGTTATAAAGAGACAAAACACAACAACATGCTCTGTCAGATACGGTAGGTGACCTTTACGTGATATTTTTAAACATTATCTTGTTCTAAATATAAATAAATTTTTGTACGAAATGAAGGAAAAACTTAAAGCAAAATCTTTATGATATGTATAGAAATTTATTTAATTTCAAACTTCTCCCATCCGCTTTAAAAAGCGGGCTTGCCTGTCTACCTTCCCTCTTGAATCAATTTGTTCGCCAGGAGCGAATGTTATGGTCACTGGAATAGTCACTAGTGGTATTTGTTGAATAGCATAACGCCATTGCTTTTGGATAACTCCAGAAAAAGAACGGAATTACGAGCGACTTTGGCGACTGAATGAACAGGTCGCACATCTTAATTCTAAACTGAATATTTGAATGTCATATAACCTAACATCTTGATTATTTCAAAGAACTGATAATTTCAGATAGCTTTGTGATTAAATCATTTCCTTCCTTCCAAACATTAGTTAGATTGAAAAAATAGTGAAGTTGATGAAAAAAACGGCATTTGCAGTTTTAAATGAAACATCGAAATAACATTTGATTCAAAAAACTATTTACTTAAATGTTGTGGCTATGGTAAGTGTTGTGGTTTCAGTAGTAAGATGTACTTACTTTTACCGTAAAATAAAGAAAGGAGTATCGATGATCTTTACACTCATGTTTAAACTGAAAAATAACTATGTTATGCAATGTATCAGGTTTGTAAGCTAATGATATCCACGAAATAGGCTGATTGTATTACAAATGATATCAAAGAAACAGGCTGCTCATGATACGAATGATGTCAAAGAAACAGGCTGCTCATAATACGAATGATATCATGGACATATGCAGAACATTTTACTAATGAACAAATAAACCATGAAATAACATACTGAAGATCCTCAGTAAGGCTGGTTATAATTAATCGAAGTTTAATTCTCAATGATACATCATCTTACTATGTTAGATGGACGGTGGGTTAACATTGTTAACATACAGACTTTGTATGACACCGTGTACAACAAACGAACAAATTAAAGAACACAAAGAAACTAAGATCCTGTCACTATAACTTTGTTGGGGAGAGATACTCGATTAGATCCAGAGACATAGCTCCGCCAGCTAAAGTCTAGTCGGTCATTAAAATTCTTGCAGTCACTAATGAATATGCAAGCCACGGGCGACAACCCACTATGCTCCTTCAGCACCCGTGGCTGCCTGTGCTGAGAGTGCCTCATTTTTCAAGAGTATGCATACATACAAATATACATTGCAACAATTTCCTACATATCGATGAATTTACCCGTTCCATCGATTGATAAGTGTCTCTGTTTAGAAGAGAAACTTTGATTGACTAATTTAGCGTGAAAGATCATGCTGGATTATAATGGCAAGAACATTTTACACGCGCTCGCAGTGATTGGTTAAGCGTGTTTATGTATATTCATCAGATGCAAGGAAATGTCAGCACAGGCAGCCACCGGTGATAAAGAAAAATATTGGTTTGTCCCCTGTGACTTGCGACTATGAGAATAATGACGTTTTATCATCAAACACGATCAGCAGTCGGCAGGAACACGTCGTTGAGGAGAAAGCGCTAGGATTTGATCAAGGGACATAACTCTACCGATGAGGTCTATGATGTCATTTAAATAATTACATACATCAGCTAGGAATGTTTAAGCTTTGTGAAGAGATACGATCAGATGTCTGCAACCACACGTGAAGCCTCATATCAAATACCAGCACTATAACCCTCAGATATGCTATAGTATTCAATGCATGCAAAAATGGTAAAGACGAACAATAAATGTGTTTTATAGTTCATCAACCTAAAAGAGTCTGTTGAAATCAAGCACCATGCATCGATTAAGCTGTGTACAGTTTGAATAAGTGAGAGAGAATTTAGAAACAAAAGGACAAATTTGCCAGGGTACTTCTGAACGAAAGAAGAAAGTATACTAAAGAAAACTGAACAGAGTAAAACATCAGTGGACACAACCTTTGAGACTAACACGGCATAGTACGAAAGTCCCTAGTTAAAAAAATGTTATGTGACAAAAATGTCCGGTTTTAACTGACTTAATTCACCGGTTAGTCAAAACAGCACTACTGCTACTACTACTGCTGCTGCTGCTGCTGCTGTTGCTGTTGCTGCTGCTGTTACTACTACTACTACTACTACTACTACTACTACTACTACTACTACTACTAATAATAATAATAATAATAATAATAAACAATGGAGTTTTCAAACATCAATCCATCAATCACGCAAATATTCGGCTTACAGCAAGTCCCTGTGAAAAGAATTTTCTTGTCTGCGCTATTACATTCGAAACTAGTGGAAACCCGAGCCCTAAATTTTAGTTGCGCAGCATTTGAAGTTTTCGAAGTTATGCTGTATAGAATTAGAGAACAATATTATCCAAGTGAGATTGAAACCTGTTCTGCAGATCCAATGCTGTACTTATCCCCGATTTCGGTTGTTCTTTGAGAGATATCGCTACAGTGAATTACCAAGTTATCTATTCGGGCAATTGGCCATTACTGCATTCTACTGTAGAGTACCCAAGAAAATTAGAAATACCTTCCCTCCATGCCAGGGTCTCAAACTCAAACCACCCTGAGGGCCGCATGAGGGCATTTTCGATGGCCCAAGGGCCACACCACCTTTGTTATCTCTCATAACACCTTTAGATGCCAATCATTTTGCGGGCCACAATATACGGCTTGGCGGGCCGCGTGTTTGAGACCCCTGCTCTAGGCTAACGAGAAAATGGTACCTTTACTGATTCTGGCTTCGTGGCTATCTAACCTCACTGGTATGATCCGGCCAGTTCCGGTAACATCACCTACAGACTAAAAGTTCCAACAGTTAATTAAATGCAACTACAGTATGACTTACACAGAACTTTTTACATGTTTCTCCCAATGTTGTTTAACTCAAGTGTGATATACTTGGATTATTTATATAAGGGAGTATTGTAACATTACTCCAAGCACTGGCCTGAGGATAATTACTTGTTTAGTTGTACTTGCAGCTAATGAACTGGTATTTACTTAAACAGCATACAATTAACGGAAATATGTTGAGAAATATTTAGTCCAATAATACATATAAGGACTATCCTGCCTTCTAGAGACGACTAAACAACATTTAAAAAATCACAACAAAGAATCGATCGTTTCTTTTAAAAATGATCTGTTTCGAAAAAAATGAAACAAATAAATATTGTTCCTCGAAATATGAGAGAGGAAGAGAGTCGTGTGAGCGTCACTCGGTACCAGGTATGTCATAATTTGATACCTACCAAACTGAATGAATGCACGATTAATATACACACAACACAGATACTCTATATTCACAAAATATTCATTAAAGTTCATTATTGAACGGAGATCAAAGGCTTACTTTACATAACGGCATGGTAAAGATAATGTACTGGTAAATCGCAACTCTGCAATCAATCTATCATATGGGATAATAGGCTATTATCTCATTCATTCATTATTGCTCAACTTTCGTATGTTATCCCACTCGTATATCATCTTTTCCAATAAGTATTAAGTTAAATTACCTGAAGTTAAGCATTAATGGTATTTTAAAAACATATCTAGTTCACGATCTGAAAGAAATTTTTAAACTATTATGTTTTTTCTTTCAACAGGGAAACTATCATGTTCTTTGTACATTGTTGACCTTTTGATAAATATTATTTCGTGACCTGTTTATGTCAAGACTAACGGGGATTGTAATACTCTGAGATATTTAAAAAGAGACAAGGATTTGATCAATGAAACTGAATGTTGATGGAAAATGTTTTGAAATGTCTTAATTGAGACAATACTAATATTTTTAATTAAGGTGTTGATGTCATCTATGAACTTTAACACCCTATAGAACGGTGACAGGCACTTTTCATCATTAGAAATAATTATGATCGATGACAGTGTAGTACATTAATGGTTGTAAAACTGGCATGTTTACGTTGAGAACTAAAAGCTTTATCGCTGAGATTTGTTGAAAATAAACTAGCAAAGAGATCTACTTTTTCGATACATTTAACAATTAATATTGCTTTGAAGTTTCATTCGCGTACATTCGCATGGAGTCTTAAACAAAACTTAAAATCCCTCGCAATTATTATTTCACGAATAGTTTTAAAGCACATGCAGTCTAATGCCCGACGACTGCGAGTTTATGAATTCGCAAATAAGTCAAAAACGTACTTTTGCAAAAATCAGTCAAATATGGTACATTAGCGAAGATAAGTCAAATAACGTCAATTCTATTTTCTAAAAATACGTCGTCTCAATAGATAAGTCATCTGTCACGGAATTGTATAAATCTCTCTATTTATTTAATACATATACTCGGGTTTCGTTTTTTTTGTGTACAACGATACCCGAGGGTGATTTTTGTATATTGTACATTATTTCCAAACAGTGAGTTCGGTTCATCCTATGCCGCACGTGCGAAGTGCTTTCGATAGGAAAAACCGAATTTCACAGACGACATAGGCTACATCGTCTGTGTATAAATGACTCACCCTAAAGTGATATATTGACATTACGGAACGTCTTGTCAGTAAAGCAGTCTATTTAGGGACTTGCACATCTTCAGCTGGAGAGTTGACCAGAGTGACCAGGGTGACCAGAGTGAACATAGCAGCTGTAGAGCTGACTAGAGTGACCAGGGTGTAGAGCTGACCAGACTGATCAGAGTGATCGTGGTCGACGTGGTACCAGCTACAGAGCTAACCACAGAAGGAATTGAAAGGTGGTCGGTGATTACCTGTAATGATACTTACTTGATTGACCAGTGTGACTGGTAGCCAAGTGTAATTTTGACGGAGTGTTTTTGTGTTACTCCATGTATGTAATCTTTTAGCCGTGGGCTAATTTTGGGGGGTTTTGTTATACCCATTGTTTTGGGAGTGTGATATTTTTGTATAATATCTCTCCAATCAATTCACCACATTTTACTATTTGAGTAAAACAATATCTCATATTTTCACTAGCTGAGTGAATACTTCATTTTTTACTACTGAGTAAAACACCCGTTATTTTCATCGTGTGAAATTGCTGTGATTTGTTCACCTTTGTCTTTGTACTATGTAAAGTCATTCATTTGTATTTATATTTGTTGCATTTTTATGTTTCGTGCGTATTATGTTAATTTGTCCAATATTTGGACCCATACACGCACGTATCAATCATATTTATTTTATTTAAACCGTACATCAATAAACATTATATTTGTATTACCATCAACAGTGTTCTAAGTCCGAAATCCCAACTCGGTTTTCTTGTTACATCATCTCCAGTATTTTAAAGTGCGGAGAATAATAACAATTCGGATTGACTCTACTTTTTGTCTTTGCGCCGCTGAATCAAAAATACCACTTCTTACAAGAAGGCTGATGTATTTAACGCTAAAGTTGTTTAACAAAAACAAAATGCATTGAGAGTCACTTATTATTGCAGGTATGGCCTTTGAACGGTCATTGCTATGTCACGAGAATGTTTGATAAATTTCAGACATATGTTGCAAGGCTCTATACTAAACGTTAGCGTGGCAGAGAGCGCCATTCAGCAGCCACTGCTACGCTCAAGATGAACACTTAATAAATCGTCTTTAAAGGCCCCTTTTCTTCATATTTAACTTTTGTGCGTTAAGTAACCGAAGAAAATAATATTCGCTTCTCAATTCTATGTTTTAGCACCATCTTGCCAGTAATAAAAATGCAAGTCTTGTAATTTGCACCGCGTTAATAAAAAATATTCTACAAGTTATAAAAATATCATAAAATTTTCAGAATGTATCTGTGTTATGAAATGAAATGGGAAGTTTGATCACACCACAAACTTAACAAATTTGATAATATCAGTACAAAATACTTTTGCACCTGCTACATAAAGGGTAACTGGTGATAACAGGTGTTATTTATTTATGTATGTAAACAGTTAGGGACGGGTCCGTCCGATCGAACCTTTTGAACATTTGTCAACCTAAATGTTAAGTCATACATGAATGGCAAACAAACATGTAATATGATGTATTGGGATATTGCAAATTAAGCTCGTAAATAAAAACATTGGAAAAATATGAATCATACTGAGAAGAGGAGGAGGATTAATGCAATGCAAATAATTGGTGCTAAAATTAACGCATTAGTAGAACGATTCCGCAGACAAAGGTATAAAACAGTTCCATTTTCTACATTTTTTACAAAGTAAACAATGTTTACTTCTCTACTACTTACAGCAAGCATGTGTCATTTTCACTGAGCTTTCAGTGTGATTAGATTGTGCGTGATGAGTTATCAATTTGGTAATGCATATTATACTAGAATTTGAGAGACATTTGGTATGGGTTTAACGTCAATTTTCAGCACATGATAGACTGTACATGACGGTTAATATAAATGGTGGAGGAAGAACCCTAGAAAACCAAAGACTCATGAGAAGCTAATAGTAAGCTTTCTCACATACTCGCGTTATCCGAGCCCGAGACTGAAACCCACGCAGACAGAGGTGAGATGTCTGTGATCTCGAAAGACGAGCACCTTAGACAACCTGGCCACCCGGGGTCCCAAATGAATGTGAGAGAGAAAAAATATATAACTAATCAAGTCATATAGCGCCACATACTTTGTTGGTGTAGTGTCAACGATGAGGATCTCAAGTTCCTCACGTTATCCCCCTTTCAATATTTTACTTTTGGACTGGCAAAAGTCTTTATGCTAACCAGATATCAGACTTAAATGAAAAAAATATTATTACTAAAAGTTGATCCAGTTAAAGTCGATTTTAGGCATCTTTCAGGTCACTAAATTTTGAGTAAAACTCACTTTGCCTAGAAAATATAATTCGCGCTTTGTAACCTTAATGGAATCTCTTCATTTGCATTAAATTAGAGCAGTAGACGGCTCGAGCTATAAAGTGGCTTTTATGATCTTGTCTAGATTGTTGATAAATGTCATGTATGCTTTAGTACAGGTGGAGATTTGATACCAATATTAATAAGACAACTGGGGTTGCTGGGTATGGTTTGGATGCGTCAACACCATAACGCAAAAAAAGGCCACTTACATCACTTATAATTGCTTGTCCAACAGTAAGGGTTGGTTTTGTACTTTGTATGGAAGTTCGAACACTGAATGCAAAGTAGCCGCCTCTTGTATATGGATTCGTAAATGCGATTAGCCTTAATGGTTCGTAACAAGAAATTGTGAATCCATCCCATTGCTGCTAATAACCCAAAGTGATAGCATTTCATGCAATGAAACATTATTGACACAACTTTCAACGAAAATTTCTAAAATGATTTTTAGAGTCTTGTCACGCAAGTGAAGTCATCGCTCCATTTTTGCATCCTTACTGGATAAGAATACTTCAGTCAGAGTGGTAATCTTAAGTCGAAAGGGTTAATCTCCTTTGTTTAACTGACGGATTATTCCAAATTTAACAAAAATGAGTTTAAGGTCACTTCGCTCGGTCTTGAGTAGAAAAACCTGTGAAAGAAAACGACAGAATTTGATTACCGGCATCAGCCGCCAAATATATATGACGTCTTAGATGTAATTATCACACAATGAAGCCCATACTGTTTTGTTTAAACATATATTTACCTATCTACCTGCCTACACACCTATCTAGCTACGTATTGATCATTCGTTCGTTCGTTCCATCTTTCCTTCCTTTGTTCTTTTTGTCCATACTGTCAAATTTATGCAACTGTTCTAATATGTTTAGACCCTGACTGATGTTATTTGGATGTCAAGCCCAGGCTTTTACGCCCTGCTGACGTTAGACACTGACTGATGTTATTAGGATGTGCGTGCGTGTGTGTGTGTGTGTGTGTGTGTGTGTGTGTGTGACTTAGATTTTTAACGTAGCTTTAACAATTTTTCAGTCATATCGCTACGATGTCTGCAGTGTGACAGTTTATAGTGATGTCTAGCACTGGGGCATCATGCCGCAGACATGTAGCATGATGTCCCACCCAGTCACATTATCCTGACACCAGGCCGACCAGTCCTAACACTAACCTCTTAATGCTGAACAAGCAAGGCAGTTGTTAGTACCATTTTTTAAAGTCTTTGGTATGACTCGGCCGGGGTTCGAACCCGCGACCTCCCGCATCCGAGGCGGACGCTCTAACCACTAGGCCACCGGAGCGGTATTTATTATTATTTAGGATGTCAAGCCCAGGCTTTTACGCCCTGCTGACATTAGACCCTGACTGATGCTATTTGTCGGTCAAGCCCAGGCTTTTACGCTCCGCTGACGTTAGACCCTGACTGATGTTATTTGGATGTCAAGCCCAGGCTTTTACACCCTGCTGATGTTAGACCCTGACTGATGTTATTTGGATGTCAAGCCGAGGCTTTTACGCCTTGCTGAAGTTAGACCCTAACTGATATTATTTGGCAGTCAAGCCTAGGCTTATACGCCCTGCTCACGTTAGACCCTAACTGATGTTATTTGGCGGTCAAGCCCAGGCTTTTACGCCCTGCTGACGTTAGACCCTGACTGATGTTATTTAGCTGTCAAGCCAAGGCTTGTACGCCCTGCTGACGTTTTGAGTCATTTTTCACGCTGAAGGTGTTCGATATCACTGTCCTATAATGCAAAGTTTAAATTTATCTTCCATAAATTAACGTGCTTTGAAGAAATATCTGGCTATACGACCAAGGCAATTATACCCTTTTGAGCTCAATAATCTTGTCTTTCTCTTGGAACAGTGTAATTAATGAAAAAGGTGTCAAGGTCAATGTGAAGAATGTTGCAAAAATAATATAATACACAGAAATGGGACGTGTTCCACACAAAAATATTACTATTCGCATCTTGGACGTACAATGAAACCGTAAAGTTTATAAGACAGAGAAAACGATTGCATGATGAAGCGAAATCTCAGGCGAAGGATTCATTACAGGAAAAAAATAGAAGATTGGTTCTTTCTGAGAATATGGAATCTGGCTGTAATTAAAAACAACAACAAGATAGAATTAGTCAGGTCTTCACCTCGTAACGAAATACTGGTGAAAACAAATCAGAGAAATTCAATGACAGTAACAAAAAGAAATCAATAATTTACACAACAGAGTTAAAACTAATGACGAAAAAAGGCAAAAGTTATCAATTATATATTTTGAGAACAACCAATTTTAAAAACCGAAAGTTCACCCCAATTTCTGAGCCAGTCCTACGCCATTGATCTTATTCTGCTCTTGATAACTTTACTGTAACCGTGGATGATGTTCATACTGTTTAGTAGGTCTAACTCTATCGAGTGCATGTGGTTCTTATTTACTGCATCTAAAATATATTTCCATAAATTGCTCAACCGATTAAGTTTACACAATGCTATGTATAAAACATATCTTTTTAAAGTTTTGCATTTCCACATCATAGGAAATTAGCAAAACGTAGTGCCTGTACATACCAACTGTTACGCAACCGCTGTCAAACTATCGTCCTATATCTTTACTTTGTACTTTACCTAAAGTTTTGAGAAGTGTGTATATAAATATTTGTATTACCACATTATGCAACATGATATAATTCTACATCACAAGTCAGATTTTTCATACAGTTACACGCCAACACATCAGGTGACATACATGTTCAAATCAATTTGTTTTGCGCTAGACCACGGCAAGTAGGTTTGTTCCATGTCCTTTGATATCAGAAACGTTTTCGACTGAGTTTGGTAAAAAAGGTTGTTCTCAAAACTCAAAGAAAAGATGTCGTTATATTTAGGGAAATGTATTATTCTTATTTGAGATTTATTTATCACCAAGAAATCAACGAGTTATTATAAATTATATATTCCTAAAATTCCGACGGATCAATTATGGTGTCCCCCAGGGGTTCACTTTGGAACCGTTATTCTTTTGGGTTTTCATCAATGATATTGACGACAATACGGAAGCATCGATTAGACTCTTTGATGAAGATACTCTATACACGATAGCTGATAATCAAATTTTAACTGGTGAAATCTTAAACTCAGACGTTGAAAAGATACGTGAATGGTCCAGGCATTAGCAGGTTACATTTAAGCCGGATAAAACCGAATCAGCGCTAAGAGCACGAAATTGGAACCATCCTATATTTTACGTAGCCGAAGTAAACAAACAAGAGGTTACCCAACACAAACATTAAGACATTATCTTAACTAGTGATGCCACTTTGCACGTGCATATTAAACATATTTATGACAAAACCAGGGAAAATTAAAAATGTGTAGAACGTTTTAAATTCAGACTCCATTGATTGTCTCTTGGGAAACCAAAATGTACAAATCTCACATTTTACCAAGTTTTTATTACACTGACCACATATGGGACAACTGCACAATCCAGCAGAGAGAACTAATAAAACTAATTTGGAAAGCCTAAACTCTCGCCGTTATAAGCATAAACTGATTCGATTATTTAAAATTATATCTTGTATATTTTCTTGATGTGATTCGACCTTCCGGTATAGGACATGGAATCTACTCTCCTCTGCTAACAAACGCTATTCGACCACTAGTATGTAAAACATTATTTAATGAAGGGTCGAATATCCATTTTGACCCTTGGCATTTGTAACTAACAGTGTCTACAGCTCCTCTCTTTGACTGGATGCAGATGAAGCAAATTGATTCAGCTTTCTAGTTACATACACCCATTCCTCTATCGCATGTAAGTTTCTCCAATTGAAACCTTTCGTACGCATTTTTTTCCTTCCACTTAAATTGTGTTTAAGGTCTCAGGTAAAACTTATTACTTCCAGGTTAGTACCCAAAACTTAAGTCAGTTTATTTTTTACAGCACTTTGTTCCTCTCTCGTTTTTATGGTGGTACTTAAGCTAGATTTAGGTATTCTTGGTATTGGTTTAAAGGAAATTGTTCATTCTTCAGACTCACATCAGTATATTGTGTGTGTGTGTGTGTGTGTGTGTGTGTGTGTGTGTGTGTGCAATTTGGCGACAGTGCTCAGTGACTAATGAGGAATTGATGCGTACTAGGAAGTGAAGTCTGTGACCTATGTTATGGCATCTTGTTTTGTTTACAATTTAGCCTCTCCAAAGAATGCCGGATAACCTATGATAAGAACACCACCGTGTTCAAGATAATTTAGGTAAACGTTGGATATGGACACTGTGTAATGTTCAGTACTGACAAACAAATGTAGAGACTCTATAGGAAAACTAATTGTGATCTGATTCCTTGCATCAGTTAATTCGTCACCATGAATACCTAACACTTCACGTTACGAGTTCTCTCATTGGTCCCATCCACCAAAAAGCACATGCTCAAAACACCGTTGCGGCTGGCTACCTATGACCTGGTTCGATTTGGAACTAAAGGGATCGACGATCGCTGACCAGCACGAATGTGTTTTTCCATAGAACGTTAGGTATTTATCAAGTATAATAAATATACAATCTAAATTTATGTTTTAATGCATACAACAGGAATTCTCAAATGCATATTTGGCATACTTCTCTAGAAACTGTTTTCGTGTTGATGAATATTTCAAGCTCAGGATGCAGAATTTTATCTACAAAATTACAGCTGCGTGTATATTCATGACCTTTCGGCCAAAAGTCTTTGATATAGCGTGATGTCATTGAGAAAACTTTGCATAAACACATCTCCTATTTGTAAAAAATGATTGTTTCCCAACTGATGACTTCACATTAGTCTTTGTAAGAGTTAGGCAAATTCATACTGTCCGTAGCATCTGACTGAACTCCCAGGTTAGTTTCCTACAGCAATGTGTGGCTGCGTTCAAAACGCATTGTTTTATTAGATGAACAGAATTTTAAACCTGCGCTCATTGAAAAATATAATTATTTAACTCGCTGGATAAATCAATCGCTTAGCATTCAGTTATTTCTAAATTCTTTCATAAATGTTTCTTTGCGAGGGGTACTCATGTAGGCAAGCCAGTGGGTCACTTGATCTCACTCACATATTTCAGGTTTTAGATATGTTACGCGTGAACATATCAAGTCATAGCGTTACGAGTGAGATATCTCTTTCCAATGTACGTGTCACACAATTTGCCTGTGTAAGAAAGCTATGCGGCCTTTACCAATCTCAGAGTACTAAAAGTTCTATCAACAGTCCAAAACTACCGATCATTCCAAATGAGTTCCACTGATAATCCGAATGAAGTCCAATCTATTGTGCTGATGTGCCATTGGTCTGGAATAGTTTGATATGCCACCAGTCTTGATTTATCACAATGATATAAGCCAAATGTCTTTAAATGAATTCACAGTAATTTCAAAATAGTTCCTTAGTCCTTAAATTTATGAACACCTTGTAATACAAAGGAATAATTGAAATAAATAAATGCCCTCAAATAACAACTGAACAAAACTAAATGACTCAACTAAGATTGATGTTTAACAAAGGAATAATTATTCCTGTGTCTTTCTCAGGAAAACATCCCTTGCATAAAAAATAAAACACAATTTTAGAATCACGATGACGGTCAAATATTCATTTCCAGATCGTTCTAACTTGTCATAAAGGTCAGGTCCTTTTAAACCTAGCCAATAAGAAATCATGTGACCTAGTTTTCCTAGGGCGAAATCGATGGCCTGAGCTCAAATCCCATCAAATTCGTCAACACCTTCCAAGGTCAAATTGCTACAGTAACATGTTTACCAAACAAAATGGCATTTTCTTATAGTACAAACTCACAACTGACATAATTAGCTATTTAATATGTTTTAACTACATGACCCCTACAACCCATAATCATAACAATTAACACACATAATATAGATGTACGTAACTCACAATAGAATATTCTGTTATGTTTATGACGCCAGGAACATCTGCTATGTTTCTGTCAGGTTTAATACTAAAATGACTAAATGTTGGTGGATTTCGGCGTACCATTAAAAAGTATTTCAGAACGGTTTATGCCTTTTTCCGTCGCATGTTATAAGAAACACTTGGATGTAAATAGCGGCCATTTTCAACTGCTCTCAAGTCCGCGTTGTTGTTGTTATTGATGATGTTTTGTTTTATTTTTTATGTCATAGTAACCTCACTGACGTCTCCGTGGCTCAATGACATTTAATCATCTAATATCCACGTAAAAATATTCTGAGGCTATTGGAGTTCAATAATTCCTTCAATTGTTTTTCTTTGAAATGTTGCAAGAATTACATTAACAAATTAAAAGTGCTTGTATTTCACGGATAGTTGCACCTATCGTCGCTTGCTAAGGCTCTACTGTTAGACGACTTACCAATCTGTGAATTATATTTATCATGCCCTCTGAGTCTCTTGTAGAGAGTGGAAGGTATTCTACTTGCATCGGAGTAGAGACACGGTTGCTCCAACTACAGGAATCTATTAACCGCCATTATCGGAAAAACTTCACTATTGTGTGACTGACTTCTCTAACTTACTAATCAGAGGACGATATTTTACCAGTTGACTTTTGTTGATATTGCCTTGCAAATTTAGGCCGGGCACCAGAAAAACTTAAAGGCGCCCTCAACCCCTAGTTATTTTTGCGTCGTAATGGCCCTATTAGCGTCACAATTTCACGATGTGTTATGACTTAAAGCAATTGTAAGCTATACCTTGATGCTATGGAAATTCAGTGGTTTTTTGCTTTCATGTTTTTATTTCTTTTATTCAAAACTTACATGAATAATATTCAAAATTCAAACTTTTGATATTTCTTTGGTCGAATGTTAGCTTTGACCAATCTTTCACTGTGAAGAACAATTCTTTGTAAGTCTAGCCTTATATTCGTTTGCAAAAAAATAAAAAAAAAATTACCAATTTGGGAAGTTTCACTAATGCTACTTTCGAGTCTCTTTCAGAGAGTCGTAGTTATTCCGATCGCACCTGACACCAGGTCATGTCCCAATTGATCTGCATTGATGATCCGCCATCTTTATTTCTTTTCAAAACTCATTTCAAGTATGACAATACTCTGGCACATGCGCCGGAGCTGGATAAGGAAATACCAACCTCGAGATCAGAATTTGTTAGCAGGAACTCGGCAAAGCCTCGTACCGTTAACAAATTAGACCTCTGTGTGAGATATCGCACATCAGTGCATGTAATAATGATTCTATTAATCATAGCCTGAGTGGCTTATTATTTGAGGCATCCAATTATAACATAAAGTCACATCACGATACTAAGTTTTTGCGATTTTTATTGAATGAGCATACATCTAAAAATGAATTAATAAAACTTATTTTGATAAAATCTCATTTCTTTGCTCGCCAAAGTTCACAAAAGATAGAACGCGTTCACCTCGTGTATAAAGATTGACTTGTAAAGAGCCTTCTGTGAATTCTAAAAAAAATAGACTGAATGTGCAAAATCATTATGTGTAGCAAGAACCTCTTAATTAGTGGGGGACAACTATTTGTAAAATAAAATATGATACATTTCCTACAAAACATTTCATATATAATATTCATGAAATTATTCACGAAAAATACTTTTTTTGTCGCAATGAAACTGAAGCGGTAGCATTCTCCGTCGATTTTTTTTCAATTAATACATATTCCAAGATCAATTAATACATAGTCCCAGACCAATTAACACATATCTCATGACCAATTAACAGATATTCCATGACCAATTAACAGACAGTCCTAGAAATTAATACACAGTCCTAAACCAATTAATATACATTCCTATACAAATTAATACATAGTCCCAGACCAATTAATACATATTTCTAGACCAATTAATAAACATTGCTAGACCAATTATTACATAGTCCTAGACCAATGAATACATGTACCTAGAAAAATTAATACATACTATTAATACAATTATTACATTGTTCTAGACCAATTAATACACATTCCTAGTCCAATTAATACATATTCTTAGGCCAAACGAAGGATAAATGATTCTTCTTCACTGCACCTTCTTGAATAATTTTTAAATAGATAAAACATAGGTTTCACATTTGTTTACATTACGTTTTAGAGTTACATCGCCTTACTTAAATCAGCGATTGTAACTATTATTTGCCAGCTTGCATGCATTTAAAGAAAGATAGACAAGAAACAGAAATAGAAACATACATAAATACAGACAGACATACGCACATTGATAGATAATTAAATAAAGGAACATTGATAACTGAACTATCGTGCATACAAGGAAGATCATGTAAACGTGACAAAATTGTAATAAAACTTAATAATGATCCATAACGTTCTACATATTTTGTATCTGTAATTAATGAGATTATTGTAATCCGAGTAAGATAAACTTTCTCTTTTAAAAACAAACTCGTTAACATTACCTGATTAACATCAGTATTAGTTATCAGTGGTATGATTTCTATTACAACACCGTATAGGTATGATATATTACTAGGCTACAAGCTCTCAAGTATAGAGCGTCTAGTATCAGTGCGTGAAAGTAATGATTTATGACTACATCTTAATATTACCCACTTTTTGTAGCATGCAAGAACCTGATAAATTTAATGAATGAAAGCATAGAGTATCTTGCAAAAAATTTATTGCTACAATTAGCAAAGGTGGTGTGGAAGAAAAAAAACAACCTCTTTCAATGTACCAAGACTAATTTATATCTCTTTGCAGTGTCTTTATTTCCTTTCGTTGTAGTTACAACTAATTGCCAAATAATAATAAATATCTAAAATCTGTGGAAAGAAATGAACCGTTTTCAAGTTCATGACTGCATGTAAGAGTTTAGAGAAGAAATGCAGATAAGGAAATACGGATAGATATCATGAAGAAATTATTTGCCGGTTAGTTTTGTTTCAGATTTTAAATTATAACTTCATCAGATTTATATATAAAGCTTCTAATCATATGTTTCCCTAGCGAAGGACCAGTTTTCACGGTATATTATACTTATTCAATTGACCGCTCCGGTGGCCTATTGGTTAGAGCGTCCGCATCGGATGCGGGAGGTCGCGGGTTCAAACCCGAGTCATACCAAAGTCTTATAAAACAAATGGTACTAGCAGCTGCCTCGCTTGGCGCTCAGCATTAAGAGGTTAGTGTTAGGACTGGTCGGCCTGGTGTCAGGATAATGTGACTGGGTGGGACATGACGCGACATCTCTGCGGCATGATGATCCAGTGCTAGACATAACTGTAAACTGTCACACTGCAGACATTGTAGCGATATGACTGAAAAATTGGTAAAGCTACGTTTAAAAAAAAAAAAACAACACACACACACACACACACTTGTTCAGTTTGATATTGTATTCATAAAGAAGAGACATGTACCCTACGGTGTACGAACCGTATAATGGATTGCTTACGAGGAGGAGTCTAATTGACAGAAATGAATGTGCTCACATTATAACAGTAAATTTCGTGATGTTCCCGTTCTTACTAGATATGGTTAGTGGCATACGGGTATTTTGAGACTGCCATTATTTGTTAAGTAAATGAGTATTTCCCTTTTGGATTGTCTTACTCAGTTTTATACAAAAAGGTTAACTATAATAACCGAATAGTGTACCAGGTACAAACACTAAATAAACAAAACAATGCAGGCGACAATGATAAACTGTTTAAACTCAACAAGAATGTAGAACAATCATAGTTCGTCAGCTTTATTTTCTCAAAATGTGAAAATGCTCCGTGTGAATTGCATTTAGGGAGCTGAGTGCTGTAGCTAGCTTTGAAAACAAAAACTACGCGACAACAAAGGCTGTGTAGGCTTTTATAAGTACTTTTTGTTGGTTGATTTCGGCGTACCATTAAAAAGTATTTCTTTTTAGCGGCTGGTTTTCTTCTTTTCTTCAACCAGATGAAACGTTTAGTTTGGGAATGGTATACACGGTAAAAACCGATGTTTCTGTGTTTGCAAAGAATTTGCCCGAAAACCTGGGTAACTGCTGAAGAAGTGGACAAGACCGGAACACTACATTTGCATGGTGACACCACGGATGCATTTCTGCACGCAAGTGACACTTAACATTTCTTGGAAGGAGAAGTCCTCTGCTATCATCGATTACAATTATACACTCTCAAATTAGGTCTTATTCTGCCAATGTATAATTGCTGAATTTGTGTAATTTTTATAAGATAACCCTTCGCCGTAAATGACCATAAGCTCTGAAAAGAAACATTTAGGCTGTAAATCACGTTCTTCTTGGTGGGTACTAGTAACCATCGGCACAAGTATGTCATATTGACCAATTTCTGGCGCTCACTTGATCACATACTTTTGTGAATATATTTATTAAATTGAATAAGTGTGTACGCATTGAAAATAACAACAAGTAGAAGATATATCTAATACATGTACATTTTATGCTCCATTCAAATATTTTTGTTTTTTGTGCATTTACGTGTTGCTCAGTTTCCTATGCACTGTTACATGGTTGCTGATAAACTTGATATGTGCATTCACCTTTGTCAGTAACGGTAGCACCCACAATAAGTAAACCGTGATTGTGGTGTTTTGCTTGCTAATGTGGCCGTGTTAGCTCCATGGATTATGTACTGGCGAAACAGGCGAGACAAAGAATTCTTCAGAATTTCCTGTTGCTTTATGCTTAGAACAAACCTTTAAATTCTTATGAATAATGAGGGTGAAACAAGAGAAATATCTTTAATTTCAATTGATTTCATGAATGTGAAACAGTCGCTGTTAATATCAACGAATATTCCACCTATGTAAAATGATAAACCCCCCAGGTGAAGTCCATGCTTGTCATATTTTACACGCACTATGCACATCTTCCATTATCACTGTTTGAAAAGATGTTTCTTTTAAAAAAAACAAACAAACACTCCAATTTATAACTACAGCTATGAACTGGCGAAAACCATATACAACTATATGTACTCGCTTATAAAACGAGTCCAACTTCAAATTGCACAGAAATGGATCTGCCGTCGCATATCGCATAACGCGCCGAAAGATTCTGGTCTGTGCGGTTTTTTATGAGTAAGCAGTAGAACAAATAACAACGACCCTGATCTGCAGGCGCATTATAATACAGCAGATCAGGATCTATGTTGCTTGTAGTTAGACTCGACTTATAAGCGAGTTAAAGACGGTATCTGAAAATGGATCGCCTAATACGGTTTCGACCTCAATTCAATGCTCTTTTTAATGCGTTCATAAGGTTTAGATGAAATTAAGCCATATGTCATATATAACATCCACGCTTCATACAGTACGTAATTGTCTTTACGTTTAAGTGAAATGACACAGAGAGGCCCCGAGTGGCCAAGTGGTCTAAAGCGCTCTCCGTTACGGATCACTGCCATCTCACCTCTGTCTGCGTGGGTTCGAATCTAGGATTCGGCGAATGTGGATATGTGAGAAAGCTTGCCAGTAGCTTCTCGTGGGTCGGTGGTTCTTTCCGGGGATTTCCCGGTTTCTTCCTCCACCATTAATACTGGCCGTCATGTATAGCCTATCGTGTGCTGAAAAATGGCGTTAAGCCCCACAACAGCAACAACAACAACAAATGACACAGAGAACTTTAATCTTCATAGGAAATGTAAAATTTGTATATCATAGCGGTGGATAGACTTTCTTCAGCATCATCGTCATATGTATCACCATCACCGTCGTCATTTTTATTGTTCTTGCTCAGATAATAATAATAACAAGAAGAATAAGAAGTATTCCAGATTAAATAAAACAAATTCCCGTATTTGAATAGGTATGCTTCGAAAGGATTAATCATGACGAATTATTGCAAATGTAGGCTGGAATTATGAACTTTCATGGATAATGACACAGCTGTTTTCAGTGTTAGAACTTGGTCTAAGGAACCCGTTTGTATCATTTGCGAGGTTCTATTAATTGCGATGTTCATTCACTGGTATGCCCCAAACAAACGTTCTATGTAAACTCTTTTTAATCAAAGTAACAAATTGTCTGTAAAGAAACACACCAAACACTCCTTCATGTGAAGAGTATTATTGACGGCCATTGACTAGCATCTGCTTGAGGCTTTAAGACGAATGCTCTTATCGGTGACTGAAATGAATTGGTTACTTCGCCCAATTTACTCTGTGATTTATGTGTTTCTATCTTCACCCCTATACAAGAAGTCAGTTTAGATCGTCATCTTTAAGCTTTGAAGGGTTGATCGAATGTCCTATAAGATCTTATCGGAACGGACTACCCGGCTTGGATGTTCGATGATATCTTTGATTGTCATCCCGAGGAAAGCTATACCGTTAACAAGATTGGGTGCCCGTTATTTACGCCGCTAGAAGTTCAGCACTTTAATATACTGGAACATCACAGGTGTTGCAGGGTCAGTATGAGTAGCAATGGACGATTGTCGATCGCTAATTAGTGGAAACCAATTACATCATCAAATTAAGAAGTTCGTCCGAAACAATAAACTTGGACAATATCAGATTTTATCTTTATGTCTTCGCATCGCCCGATTGTCAGATTCCTAACTTACGTTTCCTTTGATCTTCGTAAATAAAGATATTGCACACCAACACTGCATGGTATACTTTAAGAACGTTTTGTTCTGATGGAGGTTTGGCCTGCTGTAACTCAAATATATCAAGACACTGACACCGTTTTTCTTTAGTCATGCTAAATGCGAGAGTTAATAAAAATCAACAATTATTTTTAATAGTTACGCTGTTCTAAACGAGAGAAACGGTTGCAATTTTATTTCAACACTTGTAGACTTTATATATTTTCGTCATGTTTGGTAATTGTCATAGTACTCAAATAACGCGGGGAAAAGAGACAGTTTTCCTACTTTGCATTTCAACATAGCAAGGTAGACACACGCACCCGTAGAAAAATATGTATTTACATTTTGGCACGTAGATACAAAACCTTGAATAATGAAGACGTCAAACCTAGAGAAAACGAAGAGTATATTATGCAAAATAAATACATGGCTAGAAAAGAAATAAATATTATGTGAATAAGGCGAACCAATATACATGCAAGCTAGAGGCACGATAACGTTATGCTGTTTGGCGACACGGAGTTACCCATATCACTGCAAGATGAAGTTTTATTGGGAGCAATCGGCAGCGGTGCATACTCTCTCGCTTCTAGCTCTACATCCCAGATATAATCTCTAGTGTGTGTGTGTGTGTGTGTGTGTGTGTGTGTGAGTGTGTGTCTGTCTCTCTCTCTCTCTCTCTCTCTCTCTCTCTCTCTCTATATATATATATATATATATACACACACACACACACACACACACACAGATTTCATCGGGTATGCAAATAAACCGCTCTAACTATGAATGTGTTGTACCAATGTTTGCTACGACCGTGTTTTACTGCATTTTTACTTGCACTTCATCTAAGCATCAAAAGTTATAATTCCAGTTTTGAATTGAATCTGTCGTAATAATAGTCGGATGATTTTTTTAACAAATATGGACAAGTGAAAACGAAATAATTATACATTTGTTCAAGTTTCAGTATAATGGTTGCAAATATTCAATCTCCAACCTTCGACTACTTAAAAAAGCAGGTCATGGGCAGACCCAAAGTCACGAAGGGCTTAGCCAGACCCAAAGTCCCAAAAGGTTAAGCAGGACCCAAAGTCGCAAAGAATTTTTACTTATTTTGCGACATGGGTGTAGGTACAAAAAGAAACCACGGTAATGTCTCACTTACTGATCTTAACAGACAAAGATATTGTAAACTCTCAAAATGAATATGCATAAGACGCAAAATTCGAACAACAAAATACATGAGTCACAAAATCAGAAAAACAAAATACGTCTTGATAAAAAGAGGAAATAAGAAGGCGGGAACGAATAAAAAGTATGGAAGAGCTGTTGGCAGATGGTTCGGCTTTAAATTTATTGCATCAAGGATTCAATATATTTCTTATATCAGACCTGTCCAACATGGCATCTTACTTTGCTGTTGGAATGTTTTGAATTTGCAAAGAGTATAATTGATAAGAAAAACCAGCATGATCTAAAACTATTTATAATTAGTACCATAATAGATGGAGCTTAATACCGCCACGAAGTCATAATAGATACAGCAGATATGCACAGTGTCCTTCAAATCAGAAAATACAAGACTTTAACCATTTTTCTTAGAAAATGATTACTTCAGTCTCGTTGTGATTAGTTGTGTCTTGTTTTGTCTAAATAACTTGCGCTGGAACCAGGTTCAGCTCAACAGAATGTTGTGTTAACCCTTTAAATGTCATCAGACTAAAATAGCGTGCTTCATGGTCGGTACAAAATTAAATAGCTAAATTTAGTGATTTTGTTTGGCTGTGCCTTTCGTTGTGAAATGTTCAAAGCAGACACTGGCTTTAACCTCGGAACAGCTGAATAAGAACCATTTTAGAGATGCATTTCATTGTGGTTACGAAAGTAATGCGGCAGAAGAGTATATTTAAAATTAAAGTATGATGTGGTCACAGCCTATGATTTGTTTTACCCAGAAACGGAAACTTGACTGTTAAACGTAATTATGCTGGATAAGTGCTGTCAAGTCTTGGTCCATGTAATGGTCTATATTGGTACAGTCATACCTAGGATTCCTGGTGTGATTGGAACACTGTTCTGTGTTCATTGTGGAGAAATTTGTGTGTAATATATAGGAAAATTAATGGTGGTCTGAGCTCTGTCAGGAATTCTTAAAATGGTGGGTACATGGCATCTGAAATCTCTCATTTTAAGAACATTAACGCACAATTCTTTTAAATATCATTAAAATAAAAACTGTAATCTGACATTCTGCCAAAACTAAATTCAAATCATTAAAAAAATTATTAAAAATTTTATGTTTTAGGCATTGTATTTTATAAAGCTTGAAATCACAACCGTTGTCTCATAATGAAGACACCCGAGATTATATATATTTTACTTATTTCTCTTTTTGTTTTAATTATCTTTTCACATGACTGTCGTTCGGGGTGGGTTGGGGGTGGGGTAAATGGGGCTTTGTTTAAAATACACGAAGACCTCAGTCTAGTCAAAGTTTGTGCTGATCTAGCTTACAATGGTTATTTATGCATATAGATATAATGTACCTAATGAGACGACAGTGATGAAAAACCTAATGAGAAGACAGAGATGAAGAACCTAATGAAAAGATAAGAGACGAAGAACCTAATGAGAAGACAGAGATGAACAACCTAATGATAATATAGAGAAGAAAACCTAACGAGAATATTGAGAGGAAGAACATAAAGAGGCGACATGTGATGAAGAACCAACTGAGAAGATAGGAATGAAGAACCTAATGAGACGACAAAGATGAAGAACCTAATGAAAAGATAGAGATGAACAACTTAATGAGAAGACAGAGATGAACAACCTGATGAGAAGATAGATGAAGCACCTAATACGAAGATACAGACGAAAAACGTGATGAGAAGACAGGGATGAAGAACCTAATGATAAGATTGTTAAGCATCTAATAAGAAAACAGAGACGAATAACCTATTGAGAAGACAAAGAAGACGAACCTAATAAGAAGACAGAAATGAAGAACCTATTGAGAAGATTGAGAAGACGAACCTAATGAGAATATAGAAATGAAAAACCTATTGATAAGATTGAGACGAATGCGGAGATTAAGATGAAGAACCCAACGAAAAGACAGAAACAAAGAAACTAATGGAAATATAGAGGTGAAGAAACTAATGAGAAGACAGAAATGAAGAACCTAATGGGAATACAAAGATGAAGAACCTAATGTGAAGATAGAAATGAAGAACATACAGAATGGTCCAATGTTTCTTTGTACTAATCCATTTGAAACTGTCAGAGAATGAGGTTTTACAATGAAATATACGTACAAGACATGAACTGTACTCTTCTACGTGTCATATTAACCCAGAAAATAAATTAAGTCCAACATAAAATGCTTTCCTCTGTATTGTTAATTTTGGTTGACACCATGACTGCTTTAGTAAGCCAATGTTGCTGAAGCAGATATCAGGTTAAGATAAAGCACTGAACCCGAGAATCGTTGACCGGCACTCTTAAATATGCGCCAGAAGTGTTCAAATGCAGAATATGAATTAAAATTTACAAACAATCTTACAAAGCACATGGTTACATGTCACACATACTGTTTATCTTCGTTCTTATTGAGGATTCAGAATTTAATTTGACTTCACATCGGGATGACGTATATCTTCATATGGATCTAGCTGTATCTACATATGACATAACACGAACTGATTATGCTATCTGCTTAAATCCAGAAACCCAGAAATGTTATTTCCATATTGAATTAGATTCCTTTTGGTAATATCATTTTGTTTACTACTGTGCCGCCTAACCTCCATGTATACTGTTAGTTACTAAATATGTGCAAATGATTTAACTTCCGCCACTCCTACAATGTTAAACCTCACTGCAAATGATTGAACCTCCTCCTCTCCTACCAACTTAAATCTAAATGTGCAAATGACTGAACACCCCTCCAACCATCTTAAACCTCACCGTGCAAATGACTGAACACCTCTCTCCTACCACCTTAAACCTCACTGTGCAAATGACTGAACACCTCTCTCCTACCACCTTAAACCTCACTGTGCAAATGATTGAACACCTCTCTCCTACCATCATAAATCTAACTGTGCAAATGATTAAATCGCCCATCTCCGACCGTAGTTGGTGTCCATCATTAGTTATTTGACATGTAAATGGTCAAGATACTTCGGCTAATATAATTCTGGAAACTTTATATATTTTGAGGATGAATAGTTATTTTAGTACGTGTTCACTGATTTATATATCTGAATCACTATGTAAAGTTTCATGCTTTCACATGTTTGCACATCAAATATAATTTTGAAATCTTCATATGTAGTACATATTGACTTCAATAATCAACGAGATTAAAGAAATACACGTTATTTCTTTTTAGGTCTTGCCTGGTATTATGAACACCTCAGATCCTCCATTGCAGTCTGGTGATGATATTAAAGAAAGCCTCAGCATTACAATTCGAACATAGCAAACAAATATCAGAAGATTATTTCATACTCATATAGACATCAAATAATTTAAGTCTTCACCAGTGAGATCAGATCTTGCACCACTGTTCAAAGAGGTAAAAGCGCTCTGGAACGGTAGTTTCTTTTCAAAGGTCACCTTTTATGGTTTTGACATTAAAAAGTTTTTCATTTTGTTATAAAACAGATGCTGGTCTCATTAATATGGGTGATTTGAGTGATCATTCCTAGCAGCTGGCTGAGTACTTGTCAAAACAAAGTATATAGCAATTGTCAGTCTTTCTGTAGTGTCTACACGCATAGACATCTGAACATGTATAGACATCTGAACATGTATATTGCATTTTGCCACGATCATCACAATGAGGTATCCTGCTTCACTGTCCATGCTACACAGGCACAAACTATCAGTTGTCTTGAACGTCACTGAGTTATCAATTTTTGCCGTCCAAGCTTTGGCAGTTGTTTGTTCTATTTTTTTTTTACTTTCTAAAATATGAATTTATATATTTAAACAGTCTTTATTATTTCAAACTTTTTTCAAATTATCTTTAAAACATTAAATTTATTATTTTCCCCATATGAAACCAGTTTTCAGAAGAATAAAACAACTTATCTTATGTTAGAAATAATGTTTTCTGCTTTGAAAAATTCATTTAATTAAGGAAGATATTGCGAATTTAGCCATTGGGTCTTTAAAGCATCTGATGCCAAAACTGCACCTTACCGAACACCAACGCCATATAGCTGTCAAAGTCCTAATCTGGATTGAGAATTAATCAGATTTGCGGTGTAAAGTTGGAATATGTGAAGCATTTATATGTAATAGTCTTGTTGAATGTATCACAAAATTATAACCTGATTAGGTTCAGACAATAATACAAAATTGTTTATATACAGAGTTCTGACTAGAATACAATGTTTCCACGTTAGTACATTGCAAAGTTGACAGTGACGTTCATTACATATTAGATTACTAAATTATGAAAGCACTAAAGCACATTATTGTGAACAAAATGATTCCAATGAAATAATTATGAAATGTGTTTCATAGATATTGCAGGTTCCGTCAAAGCACTGTTTAATTAGAACCTATCAGTGCTATACGACGTGATATAAATAAAAGAGGATTAAAATAACACCATTTCAAGAGACAAGGGAAAGACATTTCATACTGTACTGAGGAACTGGCCCTAAGACAAATATCTACTCCGAAAACGACAGAGAGAAAGAGAGACAGAGTCAGCCAATTACAGACACACATGTAGATATATAGATAGCCAGACATACTAATAGACTGTCTGGAACAGAAAGACAGACACACCTAGATAAATGTAGAATGGGACGGAAGAAGAAATTCATAGATCACTTATGATAAAAGATTTTACACTTACATTATATATATATATATATATATATATATATATATAGAGAGAGAGAGAGAGAGAGAGAGAGAGAGAGAGAGAGAGAGAGAGAGAGAGAAAGAGAGAGAGAGAGAGAATCGCAACATCAGTGATAGATACATTAATATAATATTGACACATTTATCGATTTCGAACTAAATTAGCAGAGTTAATAAACCTGAATAGTGATCTAACCTTACTGTACAATAACAAAATTTATTTTAAAAATCATAAATATTGAATAAATACAAAACAAAATTTGTAAATTTCATAAAAGACTGATAGATATTGTTTTGTTGCTGTTTTGGGTTTAACGCCATTTTTCAGCGCTTGATAGGCTACCAATGGCGGCCAGTATATTTTTGTGGAGGAAGAACCTGAAAATATCCACAGGCAAGCTTTCTCACATACCTACGCTGGCCGAGCCTGAGACTCGAACCCAGGCAGACACAGGTGAGATGTCTGTAATCTATAAAGGCGTCATAGACCACACTGCCGCCCGGGGCCCTAAAAAACTGATTGATGCAATGATAAAAGATAGTAACAATATAGACTTATATGTCAAAAGCGACCATTCTGAAGGTGGACATATCTTTCATAGTAGCTAAACACAGTTCACTTTGGTTTTTGTTTGTTTTGACGGCAATTTTAACACATTATTGACTCTAACATACCAAGAAAATGGGAACTAATTGTCTTTCCCAAGGACAAGCAGCCGACTCGGGCTGGCCTGGCTAGTATCGAACCTTGGATTACAAGCCCAAAAGCTACCGCGGCTTCAATATAAATCTGGATGACATCGTTAATCTTGAACATGCTTATCGGAATGATATTGGAGAGGCGATGCGAAACAATCAATTAAGCGTAAAGAATAGGGGCTGACATGAATCATTGAATCGCGCCAAAATATTTTCTCCTACAAAAAGGCTGTTGTTGGCTATTCTTTGAATGTTTGCTATACATGGTCATATGATCAATCTGTTTATCAAAGATTACAGGTGCACATAGTTAGATAAGGTTTAATCTACTATAACTATCGTAGGTCTACAATCATACTATCAAGATCTTTCACTAGCGGTGACGACCATAGTTCACTGAGGAACAAATTCAGTCACAACAGTGATCCGTCATTCATTTGATGTTAGCTAATTTATAAATAAACTCCTTATGCTCTTATTGTTATTATTATTATTATTGTTACTATTATTATTATTATTATATTATTATTATTATTATTATTATTATTATTATTATTGTTACTTAGTTCATGCTGCTGCTGAAATAAAAACACTGTCGAGGCTTTGTGTGGGAAAGTCTATATCTGCTGATTAAAGGTTTAACTGTCATCGCCATCTTGGCAAGTTTTCTGCAAATGCAGAGGTGAAAGGTGGGAGACAGTATAACGTTCATTTTCTCCCTGGCCATTATCCCTCTTTGACAACAATAGCCGGACTTTCACTGCAATGAATATAAGCCCAAATTAAAAAGCGGCATCAAAATTGGTATGTGGTTTGGATAGCCATGCCCTCCGGCTTATTTGGCTATACTTAATACAAATTCCATGCATGGTCACTATGTCAGGTAAATATTTACACATGGTGATTGAAATGCGACCCATGTATGATAAAGAATGAATTAAGTATGTCCGTCTGATGACTATATTAGCCACTTGTAATGAGCTGTCTGCAATTACGGTCCTGAAAATTCAATCTTATTATTTGTAAGTTCTGGAAATACATGATAGATATTACAACTTGAAAATATCTGCAAACTGAAATAAGTAAATACACTACCAACTACATTGGCCCATGCTAACAAACTTTGTTTTTGTCTTAAACATGTATCTCATATATATATATATATATATATATATATATATATATATATATATATATATATATATATGCATAAAACGATCGACACCTCTACTGCAATCCATTTAGTCTGCGGCAGTATTTTATTTATTCATGTAATTCACGGAGAGAGAGAGAGAGAGAGAGAGAGAGAGAGAGAGAGAGACTCGGAACTCACAATTGGTTCCGAGATTCGTTTATATCTCACGTGGATTCGTGAATTAGCTCCTGCGAGTTATTTCCCTTTATCCGTGGTTTTAAAGTGTTGAACAAAGCGGTTAAAACAGCTCTGATGAAAAACTTGCAAGATCTTAGCTACCTTGGCATGATGATTATTACAATTCTCCTTTAATCTTTTAAGCAGGAAATACAACATGCAGTACCAAACTTCTTTAGTAATTGTATTGGGTTTATAATTGGGGGATGGGGGTGACACCAACTTTTAGTTATCCTACTTAACAAAAAAAAGCAAATCGGGATCAGTATGGTAGCACTATTGATAAACGTCACTTTCTATTTGAATAACTATTTTTGCAATTTATAAATGAAAATCAAAGTAATTGCTGTATTTAATTTCAATTTTATAAAATTAAACAAAAAAAGAACCAAACAATCTCGTGCGCAAGAAAACACAATAACAAAACAAGCTCACCCCTAAATTCATAGCAATGAAAAACATATTTAGTTCTCTGTCTCCTCGTTTGTCATTAACATCCCAACGATCTATGACATATTAATCATTTTATAATATTACGGCGATGATTTTTGTTGTTTTATTTCTATCAAGCATTTGATATTCAATCCAAAACAATGCCATAGCTCTTGTTTGTCCTAAAGCTTTAAAGATTATAATTATTTTATACTTATTTTACGTGGTTTACTCACAACTATGTTGTATCATGGAGGTCATTTTTTTCTTCGTTGATACCGAATGTATTTCATCGTGTTGTAAATGTGACCTTTGAACAATTGGCGAAGTAATTCTATTTTGTACCACAAGATGAAATATATCTGGTACATACAAAGGAAAAGAAGACTTTATTTTTATTATATACCAAACTTGCTTCTGAATCACAGCTTTGATAATTAAATTCTCTCTTTAGCACACCACTCCCACCACCCTTGCTCACCTTAGTTTCAATCGGATTTATTCGCCATCATAACAAACATTAGCGATTGGAGAGAACTGTATCGGATAAACTAATTAAATTTTTGACATTTTGTAAACTAGTTTACTCTTTTGACGGCCCAATCAAAATCCAGTGGAGCATTGCAGTATACAGGATTTTTCACATTGTAGTCAAGTTGTTTAAGGGACATAACTTCGTACAGAACAAACGGTGGCGAGTCAGATATCTTCGGCCAAAAGTAATTGTCTGAAAGGTAATGATGTTTCCATTTATTGCTCAAGTTCACAAAATGCTCCTTTTTCTTGCTGTAAATATAACGTCTATAAGTACAAACAATCAAGCGTTTTCCACATGTACAAAATAAAAGAATTTAGATAAAAAATATGAGAAACATTTTTACCAATAATTTTCTATTGTTTGCGTGTTTTTGAACATATAGTGTGAACTCGAATAATTTTCAAAACATTCGGTCCCACGTATAATATGAATTTCACTACTTTGCCAGTCCTATATAATATGTAAGCTGCATTGGTATTACAAATATATGGTCCAATATACCATGTGAACTCCAAATATCTGATCCTGTATGCAGTGTGAAAACTACAATATTATTCCAAACATTTGATTCCGTATGCAGTGTAGACTACAGTATTGTTCCAAATATTTGACCCCGTATGTAGTGTAAACTACAATACTATTCCAAATATTTGATCCTGTATGCAGTGTAAACTACAATATTATTCCAAATATTTGATCCCGTATGCAGTGTAAACTACAATACTATTCCAAATATTTGATCCCGTATGCAGTGTGAGCTACAAAACCATTCCATATATTTGATCCCGTATAAATTGTAAACCACAATAACTGTTCCAAATATTTGATCCCGTATGCATTGTGAGCTACAAAACCATTCCATATATTTGATCCCGTATGCAGTGTAAACTACAATAACTGTTCCAAATACCTGATCCCGTATGCAGTGTAAACTACAGTTCTATTCCAAATATTGATCCCAATCAAAAGCAGTGCAGTACGATCTGCGAGAAATGATACTTTCGATCTCACATGTGGTAGCAGCAATCAAAACATGATATCTGAAATAGTCTGTGAAGAGCAATACTTTCAAATATTATTCAAACATTCAATGTGAACTACAATATTATACGAACATTCAGTGTGAACTGCAATACTTTTAAGAAAATTGTATCTTGCATACAGCCTAAACTTTTTTAAATTTTAAAGACATTTCTCGAACGTGCAGAACCATATTATTATTCAGTACAGAAAATCCATGTCATCTACTTAACACAATATTCGATCTCACAAATAGCGTAAGCTACAATAGTTTTCGATCTCATACATAGTGTAAGCTACAATATCCTTCGTAACATCTGATCTCACACTGATTGTAAGCTACAATGGTCTTCACAACACTGTATCTCCCGAACAGTGTATGCTACAATAGTATTTAAAACATGCAATTTCTATGCAGTCGAACTGTAATCGCTTTCAAAACTTTTGATCCATGTACTATGATAATTGGAATTCCTTTAAAAACATTCGATTACACACACAGTGTGGACTTAGCTAATTTTCAAAGTGTTCGATCTTACATAGAGTGTGAACTGTAAAACTTCTCAAACTTTCATATCTCGAGAGATTCAAGAAAGAACGGCCATTTGAAGTTTAAGACAATACAATTAGCCCACCGTGTTTTTCATCGAGAAAATATGAACATGCGAAAAATGCAAGACCGATCTAGAATAAAATTCAAAGAATGTGAAAAGTGTCCGGCCTCAGAGAGACACCAGGAATATTTTTATTTACCTAAAAACAAGAAGTCGAACTATCCTGTATAACACAAAGGTCAGCTAAAATGGTAAAGTGAGAAGCATGAAGAACTTGTTTACAACATATAAACCGTACCCGAAAAAAGATCTCGAATTTAACATACAACGTTCGGGAAGTCTCTAAACATTTGTTTGTAATGTGCACGTTTAAAGGTCGTATTATGTTTGGGTGTTTATATCGTTTGAATAGTCGAAATTTAATTCATGGACAAATGAAGTGGAATAAATCTATTCATCATCCGCTCCATTTAACGACGTTGAAATTTATTGAGTTATTATCCTGGTAATGAATATTGAATTTAGTTAGTTAATTTGGAATTTCTCGAGTAATTTAACCTGCTAATAAATTTGGGCATACCCTATAATTTACATGTGCGTCTCATAATCGTCGATACTAAAAATACGAAATAGATAAAATGCAGCATTGCTTTGATAAAAAGGTTACCATCAGGGGGAAAAAAGAAACCTTTCGTATTACCCTCGAATACATCAGACTTATATTAATGATTGAATGATTAGTTGTACTCATCAGTACATTCAATACATAAAGATGGGTCAGAAAAACCACTGTGATTTGAGAGAGCCGTTCTTATGATTGACATATGAACTGTGATCAAAGATGAATTTCACAGAAGGTTAACATTTGTAAATGCAACCCAATGCATGAAACGTGATGCAGAATACTTTCGTTCAGTACATACAGTGCCTACTAAACATTTGTAACCTTTATAAAATGCAACGGAGAAAATGAGCCATGCCATTCTCTAGTGTAATATTTTGCAACGTAGTGATGACCAGCTGTATTCATTGTAGGATTAAATGATCATGGTTGGGTAACAACTGCGAACTTTATTTACTTTGTGAGTAATTAGGTAACAATTTACAGATCGATAAATACCCAGTCATGATAATTTAATCCTTATAATTCCAATTTACTTTCTTTCTGTCATCATATCAGCAGATTTCATCAAGAAAGCCTTCATGTTTAGGTAGCTCGAAGTTTTATTTCATTAGCCTCTTCACTGCGACAGAATACATCGCCCCATCTTCGATAGCCAAGAGTAATTTATTTTGATGTAACTATATAGTGTAGAGTGTCAGAGCGTGTCATGCCACTTATATAAGGAGCTTGTTATGATCTTGTTTAATTTTTTTAAAAAAATGGTTGCGGCTGATTAAACCAGGTTATTCCTGTTTTTAGCATAGCGCTTGCGTATGGCACTTATCTTATAGAATTTGTTGTTCTTGCTTTCTGTACATTTCGATCTTTCAGAAGCCAACTCGTGTCCATTTCAGTGAGATCCCTTGCTCGTCATATTACCTTGACTTTTAACAGCTACGAGAACATGTTATCGAAGCGAAATGCAATATATTCTGAAGAGTGGCTTGTAAAGCCTGCCATATGCCTTCTTCGGCAAATGGAGAGAGTATTGGAGTGCAGGACAGTCTGGGCAATTGCATTGTTTTAACTTCTAACGGGCGATTTTAATCTAGGATTTATAAATTTTGATCAGAAATCAAAGAGTTGGAAGGGGTCGGGGGTTGTTGTTATTATTATTATGGTGTAAGGCGTTGATATAGATAATAGTTCACATCAAATGACCTGGAAACAGGGAATCAGTATCATGTGACCGTTTACATCCAATCAAATTATAGAAAACACGGTCAGCTCATAAAAGCTGGAATTATAAAGGGATGAAAAGTAAGTGTGTGTGTGTAAAAACACACGACGCTGATTACCCTTCACAGCATTAGACCGATCCATGATATGTGGAGATGTCAGAACAGCTTTTAATTTGATATTATGTCACTGTTATATTGGATAATGGTTCCCATTCTCAGAGTATAATAGGTTCCCCATACACCCACGTTAGCCAAGCCCGAGACTCGAACCCACGTGGACAGAGTTGTGATGGCAGTGATAGGTTAAAGCGAGCGCTTCAGACACCTATGTCACCCGTGAACAGTTAACTTGATAATACAGTTTCCAGCTCTTAAAGAGAGAGAGAGAGACAGAGACAGAGACAGAGACAGAGACATAGATTCTTGCATATTTTTTACATTGCAAACCGGGTATTTTTCAATTTAAGCTTCATTTCGATTCAGGTAAATTGGAAATGATATACCTCTCGAAATCCGTTGGATTGTTTAGAAATGTCAGCTAACTGTCTTCAGATTCGGATTTGTTTTGTTGATTTATCGTTACTTCAGTCATTGGTATTTTGTTTTGTTTTTGTTTTGGTTTTTTTGTCAGTTTTCTTCGTATAGATATCCACTGTCGTGGGCTGATTATATAGCTTTCACGTTTTTACTGCTAGCATGCCGTAATAATGTTATATAGGGGGCATTTAGAATTTCTTTACGTTTTCAAAAGTTACAACTTCGGTGCGTTAACTTCTACACAGTTTGTACCTTTTGTGACTTTCGTTACATCACTTAATCGTTTTCCTTGTCGTCACAGGTACACGATGGCGACTAGATGTACCAAGTGTAAAAATCTAAAGATCTCAGAAGACACTCACGAAACATGTCCTGATGTACTAAATGTAGTTCATTTAAACAATGCAGTGCCCGCGTAAGATGGTCCACTGATCTGTGGAAGTTATTGAAAGGCATAGAAAACGTTCAAGGTCGAAGTCTTCTGATGTCCTCCTCCCATCATTAACTCAGACTTTGTCATCGGTGGTTGTCACTTCTAGATAAACTTAGCGGACAAATGGGAGACTGTGGATGCCAACTTATTAGCATCATCTCAATCCCCGCTCGAATCTCAGATGCGAAAATTGATCAAAGATACCAACATCGCCGAAGATGGCTTTAGGGGATTTATTTTCTCGTGTATCGTCCCGCCATTTGACTGCTAATAAGGACGTGACAGAAGATCTTACTCCTTTTTGGCAACACAGTGCGCATGAGCCTACCTTTCCCGCATACCAGAGCAGGGTCAGAATCTCTATCACATTCGGTGCTTCAGTTATTTTGCCGACCACATCGGAAAATTCTGCCCTGCGCAGCATGTCTATGCGGTCGGCAGCAGCCCCATCTCCCGACTAGTCCGTCGTCGAACTGCAGATCGACAGACCGTTTCGTCAACTATACACTACTAAGGAATCTGTCCGGTCGGTGTGTCTGTACGGCCGTACCACACTCCCCGACACTTACAGCATCCCAGACTGCCATTCCTTACATCCAGACGATGGGTCCACACTGCATGTCTTATCCTGTGGGTTGAAACTAGATCATCACTTCCTTGGACGACGCCTTTTCTTCCCTTCCTTCCAGTATGATTTATGCGGATGTGGATGGCTTCTCGGACGAGTACAACCGCCATGTGAATGCAGTGACAACACCGAACAACATATGAACCACGATAATACTGTGGGAACGAAGTTTAGTTTTAAAGCTTCGATCAAAGAGATCTATATGATATTCTCTCTTGTAGCGTGCCACCCACCACCATCCTCGAACGTGCAGGGTCAGAGCGAAGAAGACGACAATTCTTCTTTCACGTTTCCTCGTATAATCTCTTAAGGTCAAGAAGATTACTGATTGTCCGTCCGACAATATTTTGGACCCCGGAACCTTCAAATTTTTTTTTCTCAGAAAGCTAGCTGTCGGTAACTTTTCACACATGCTAGTATGTAACGAACTCATACACCTACCACATAGATATGACGAGTTTGCGAATGTGACTGTCCCGCTTTTCTGTGAAATGGAACGTTAATTGTTCCATGTAATATCGGAGAAAGTGATAAATATTTTAGCGTCCTCGTCTTTACTTTACTTGGATTAACTTGCAATCTTAAGACTTGCAGAGAGCGCGTAACAATCACCCATTGGCAAACACACTACCTCGCACAACCTGGGTTTAGTCAGACTCGACACTTTCCTTCGCTCATCTTCATTCAAGCCCCATCTCTCCAAGACCCTACGGTGTGTTACTTTCGGTTTACCTCTGCGTTTGAAGACCATATAATGCATGTAAGCAAAGAATTAACTTTTCAACCCGATGTTTCCTCACCTTCCCATTTTCGCTCACTTCTGTCTGACCTCCAAAGACAAAAGGACCGTCATCAGTTGGACCAATGAAATCCGATCAAAAGCAGGCGTTTCGACCTCAACAGCAAGTTTGGCGGTAACAATCATCACAGTATCAAAAACAATCAAATAAAAGGGAATAAGTATATTGTTTCCTTTCCCAAGCCCGAAAATAAACGCCAATGACTACTTACTCCTGCCGCATGTGCACAACATCTCTGTAAGCTCCGCGTTCCTTTGTTTTCATCACGCATGGATCGACCTCTTTATTGACTAAGAATGTGTGATCCAAGTTTCCGTCCACATCATCTATGGTGGTATCAACTGACCCCGAGTAGGCGTTAAAATTGCAGAGGTGATCCAAACATTGTTCTGCAAGCGATCGTTTAAGACATACTCATGAACAAAGTTGTCATCCTTCAATTTACTACTATACCCTGGTACTGAAGGCAAAGGAAAAAAATAGCCCGACATGTCATAGAATTGAACAGGGTTGCCATATTTATAGCCGCAACTTGGTTCAAGAAGTAAACGATACAGTTTTCTGTAAAAAGAGACAAAATCGCTACCAATTTTGACATCTAGGGCGTCTATTTTAATATCGTGATATACGTTCCAAGAGACTATTATCAGTTTAATGCTATCAACCTCAGTCCGTGGGCCTTTACCGAAGCAGTGGACTGCGTCGAATCTACTTCAGGGCCACCTTGACGACACCTTAATGAAACATATATCAAGTTCGAACAGTTTAGTCTTCCTCTTCTCAGCTTTTTTTTGTGATTGTGGAGATCTCAGAACTCGATCCTTCCTGACTCATCTCAATTTAGTATGCATACATCACAAAAGCGTGTCACACATTACTGAACTCACCAAATCGATC
>JAECUM010016558.1:0-52987 GCA_016617855.1 Megalonaias nervosa | reverse complement strand
CATCCCATCATGTACAGGATGAACGGTTGTCCATCTGCCTGGCCTTGATTTCTACAGCATCCCCTCATGTACAGGATGAACGGTTGTCCATCTTTCTGGCCTTGATTTCTACAGCATCCCATCATATGCTGAGTTGAGGGTTGTCCATCTATATGGCCTTGCCTTCTACAACATCCCATCGTGTACTGTATTTATTTCAAATATCCAGTTAAATCAAACAAAGCTAACAGCTTCAAAGTTTGGAAAGCAATACAACGTAAACCCCAGAAAGGTTTGTGAAAATGATTTTATAAGCATTTAAATGGGGTAATGAGAATGAATTAATTGTAATAAGAGCTTATACAAAAACAAGTTTTTAATGTACAATGTGGTTTATTTTAAGACATGGAGATAAATAGAACAGTTTTATGTGAAACGAAATTATAAAATTTCTCTTTTATATTACATTTTCGAAATAACCCTTAATTCAGAATTATTAAACATACTTTGCTTGAATTATTTGTCAGTATTTTTTTGAAAAGAAATGTTAAAAATATTGTGACTTTTCATAACATAATATATAGATTATAAATACTTCTTGTGCAAAATGTAAATGCCTCGTATGTTAATTGTTATTAAAAATCTATTTCTTGTTCCAAATATTATACAAAAAATAGAACTTTTTCACGATGTGCAATCAGGGTATCCTCGGTCTTGTCTCCTGAGCTAGAAATGTATCGAAGACGAAGCTGAGAGTGTAACGTGGTTCCCCAAAAGCTGTACAGTGTAAAACACACGGTGAAACATTGCATGCTGACTCATATATCTGAGTGTAAGAAACTTTAAACGATGGGCCATTAGTCCATTGGGTCCAATTTTCATTTTATTTTATTTTTTCATCTTTTTATTTTGCGTCTTTGTCGACAAACTTGAACTATATATACCATGCCCCCCCCCGTTCACCCCCCCCATCCAATGTATCCTATAGGATATTTGTTTTTTTCCCCTGCCCATTACCAAGTCATTGCTTCATATATAACATTTATTTTTTCCATTGTCCACCCCCAAGTCATTACATTATAAAGGGTATTTATTTATTTTTCCCTGCACACCCAAAGTCATTCCATCATATAGGATATTTATTTACCCCCTCCCCCCGCCACCCCGCCCAGGTTATTGTATCGCATAGGATATTTATTACCCCCCCCCCCTCGTCCACATCAGGTTATTGCATCATATATGATATTTATTATTTTTCCGAGTCAGATTTCATTGATATGAAAGATATACAGCATATATACTGCATATTTTACTTATTTATTAATATCCGTGTCATTACTTTGCATTAAAGTCAATCAAGAGTTCATTCCCGAATCCATAAATAAATTGCAAGTCACAAAGACACGTGATTACTCAATAGTCCTCGCGTTTACGTGAGACAATTATTTTTCCTTTCAAATTATTCATTTACTCTTCCTTTATTTATTCTATACTAGATGATACATATTTTTTCCTCAATAAAGGATAGAAAATCTGTTTTTCACAGCAAACACCTTTTTGTTTTCTTTTTCTTCTTTAACCCTATTCATGTCCTTATTACTAATAAGTCAAACAGCTGACGAAAGTTATACTGAGGACATACTTAACGGCAGTGGTCAAAACACGTGGCACGCGGGTCGCATTCAGTCCGCCAAGCCGTATCCTGAGGCCCGCAAAATGATTGGCATCACAATTTGTCATGATAGATAACAAAAGTGGTGTGGCCCTCTCTTTGGTTTGAGTCTGAGGCCCTTTTTTAAGGAAATAATCTTATGTAATTCTCAACCTTGAAAGGTCAATATATATAATTTAATTTAGTATAATCCTACTGGTTTCAACATTTGTTTGCATGATGCATGTTACACTCGATCGAGTTGTTGGCCTCGGGGATGGGATCAAGAGCATAAAGTCTATCTTTTAGAATGTTTTATCTTCATCTCTCCTTCTTTAGTAGTTTTATTTTTCATTCGATTGTGTAGTTGCTTTTCTCCCCCTTCAAAAGATGACCTTTAATATCCAAAAAACATAGCTGATCGACTATAATAGTCCACTATTCTAAGTGCGAATACATTCGATATTCATCATAAGCATCCCTTTCGATCATCGAGATGCGATGTACCACATTACCTCTGATTATCAGCGGCTGTGAAACTCCCCTATTTGCTTTCGTATCAGTTATGTCAAGACAAATTGTGCAAGAGGAAATGATGTAGAAGAAAGTCTACAAGGACAGTAAACGATATGAAATTGTTTGAACTTTCTGTAGAATAAACAAATTTCCACGCATGTTAAAAACTGGAAGATGTTTAAACCTCTAGTAGAGCAGTCTTCTTTCCAGCGAAAACAAATTTCACAATTGGTTTGAAACCGAAAGTAGCTTGAACTTCGTCTTGAGCAGTCTTCTGTTCTCGCGACTGAAAATAACAGAAAATTGTTTGAAACCTGTCTAGCCAATGCCCACCTATGGTTTAACCCTGGCGAGAAAAAGTGGGAGAAAATTTCACACGCTAATGTCGTGGTTTACAGTAATAGGCCAAATTTGTATCACAAAATATAAGCTATTTAATTACAAACTTACGTTAAGTTGTCGTTAATAGATCCAGCAAACGTGTGTTTCTTTTAGAATATTGCATGAATCATTTTTAAAAAAAAGAAAAATTATTTCCTGGAAAATGATTTGTGTTGTGGGTACGGAGAAGTATTACACGTGAAATTTCAATGAGCACAAATAAAAGACACCTCAAAAGTAAAAAGAAGAAACAAAATTAAATAACACTGTCTACCCCTCCCCCCTAAAAAAAAGTAACGACAGTGAAACAGAGCTGTAGGAATATTTTATATTTCAAAAAGCTAACTTGATGAAGTCGGTTAATGAAACGTCGAAATCATTTTTAATGTAATAAATATGCATGCTGTTCATCTTTGCTCAGAAATGTTCAATTTTTTTTTTTTTTTTACCGTATTTCTCTTTGAGACAGAAAAGCTAAAAATACGGAGAAGAGAGTAAACGTCAATGTCAGCATATAAGTTAAGTTGGTTGATATCTTCAATAATAATAACTTTTCTTTATTTCTTCGGTTTTGAGCTTTATGTTTCTATTTTTAACCCATCATGACAAATTTCAGGTTTGTTGTTTTTTCAAAAGACAATGGACAACACTTTTCTTCAAGCGCTCCTGTCTTGAGTGAAAGGGAAATAGTTTCGATGTTAAGATTTTACAAAGAAAACAGAAATAAAATCGAATCCTGGGCTACTATCAATGGCTGAGACCTCAGTAGTAAATAATTATCATGGATTGACAAAAAGGTTCAGGATTCAGTAAAAAGCTAACAGTGAAGCTTCACTGTCTTTATGTCCTCTCGCCCGAGGGGAGATAGCTCCATGTAATTATTGGTACTGAAACGTGTATCAGATACACTTTGGATTACTTTGACAACGATTCCCTTATATATTCATGGGAAGTAAATGTGCATCTAACAAGCAAATCCATCTGTCTAGGATCCACTGACATTTGCAATTTATCACATAGTTTTACGCGTTACATATAGATTGTGCAGTTTAATATGTTTCATATATCAACATGTTAAAATATTACTTTATGTGAATCTGATTGTTCCAAATGAATCCGTGCAATTCTTGCGCAATATCCTGATTGGATGCGATAGTAGGAATTTTCCCTACCCAGCTATCTGGAACTTTTGTTTTACTATTACTATCAACATTTAGCGGCCTTCTTTCAAACTGATTGCACAAGTTACATTTGGGAAAAAAGGCTACGTCTGTTGGAATATGGCCAGTTCAGCCCAAAGGAGCTCGTTACAAATGAAATTAAGGGTATCGATCAATTGAAGAGTATGGGAGAGGGGGCAAGCCTCTAACAGGTACTCCACCTCAATGTTAATCTATAGGAGTAAATAAACTCACTTCTGTCCGTTCACAAATCTAGATTTATTGTACTCAACATTTTTATTCTAGATCGAATACAATTTCTGCATCCAGTGGTCATCCCTATCCCTTGATATGAATATCCAACAACTGGAATGCAACTTATTCTGCCATGTACAATACTGCATCAATAATAGTGGAAATAGCACACTGTATATGGAAACATTGTAAACATTCTCATCGACCTCGATGGAAATGGCGCGTCTAACCTGACCTTATTGAACTACCACAGGAATTTCCATCCGAGATCCAGTGTTGTAAAATCACGTCTGTGTCAAATTTTCTGTCGATCTGGAAGGTAAGTTGCTCCTTGAATTACAATTTGTAAAAGAAAATCTATTTTGAAATCTTACTGGCTATGGACTTCACATTATTAAATCAAGTAGCGTCTGCGACTATTGTTTTTACGCGCAACAATTGAAAGGTGCAGCGTAGGCCAGAATACACGAAAAGTATTTCTTCTTCTCTCTAAACTATTTCGATGAAAATAAAACTTGTGAGATAGAATCTTAAATGGGTAATGATTTAATATTGAATTTATAAAAATCATAGAATAATTTCCAGCTTTTGCGAGCCAATGCTGGCAAAAGTTGAAAATTATTTAACTAGTTTCATATATTCAATATCAAATCATAACTCATTTGAGATCCTCTATATATTACCGTCAACGAAGTCATCAACTCACGGCCACACCATCTTCCAATTAGATAATCAGCACATGCTTTATGAGAAAATCAGGAAAGAAGACATCAAATTGTAACAAAAATCTCCCCTCCCCTTTTCTTTTCAATTCGAATCCAAGAAAGAAGACATCAAGTTGTAACAAATCTCCCCTCCACGTTTTTAGACATCAAGTTGTAACAGCAATCTAACCTCTCCGGTTTTTTATGCGAAATCCAGAAAGAAGACATCAAGTTGTAACAGAAATCTTACCTCCCCCTGCTTTATGCGAAACCAAGAAAGAAGAGATCGAGTTGTAACAGAAATCGCGCCCCCGCTTAATGCGAAACGAAGAAAGAAGACACCAGGATCCTTTTGATTCAACAACTATTGCTCTGCAGAGGAACGAACCTTTCTTTCACATTATGACATTGTTGGGAATTTTAATATCAGATTCTACTGAAATTGACTACTTTATAATTTCTACAAGCAATGTTTGATGTTAAAGTGTGAATATAAAAATAAAGGAGATTGGCAATTACCAGGACTTTTGTAACAAATATGAATACTTCAACAGACACCAATCTTAGCACACTAATCTCCAAGATTGCTCGCTGATTTTTTTCCCTCACCTGATTATTGCTGGTTTTTAATTAACGTCTTTCCTGCAATCTAATTAATTAATTAGTTAGTTAATTAATTGGTTAATTAACATCTACATCGCAAGAGTGACACTGCCGCTTAAAAGTGATCAGAATGACATCTTTCTCTCTTTCTTTCGAGCTGAGAGTCGTTCCATCAATAAATTGGGAAGTGATGAAAGAACTCTATTCAGTAAAGTAATCATCAACAATAGGGAAAAAGAACTATTAGCATCACACTCTATTTCATTATATATATATATATATATATATATATATATATATATAGTATATATATATATATATATATATATATATATATATATATATATATATATAAAGTACAATAACTTTTGTAATAGAAAACAAAACAACAGTTAGAAGTTGCATTGCAATGCTACTATGTTTTGCCAAACGTTTATCACAAGTTTAATCATTATGGTCGTCAAAAAGTTCATTGATTAACTATTATGGTACATATAAAATCTATTACAATATTAACTACTATGGTCCATACAAGGTCCATTACAAGTTTAACTGCTATCGTCCTGAAATGCCTACGAAGCCACATGCATTATAGCATTGCCAACTGGACTGGAAATTGTTGTCGTTGCCTCCGCAGCCTCCATACAAGAACTGCTCACATCTACCTGTAAGGGAGTTGTAATACCAACGCCAGAAAGCAGCATGGCACGGTCCACTATCTGGTGGCTTGAAACATCCTGTAGGAAAATAAATACAGTTACATCAACTCGAATTATCAAAGATAAGTTCAGTAATACAGTATCTAGGCAATTGCTCTATTATTAGTAAACTCGTGATGGATCACTAAATAAACTTATTCACATGGGTTAATTTTGGCCGACATATTGTGATTTAGCATGAAAAATGAATATAGACTATGAAATCCAGTCCACACAATAACATGGAACTATATGGATTTGCACATGAAAACATAGACTAGCCATCAGTGTTTGGTACCGTCATGTTTTCAATGGCATCAAGTACGGTAACGTCATCTCGGTACAGTTTACTATTACCAAAGCGTCCAAGTGTATACACCACGACTGTACGGTCGACATCAGACAATACGATTAGAAATAGCCACACATATTTCATGCTATTTCAGAAACATTGCAGGGCTCATTGAAAATACCATCCAAAGTGGTCTAAGAAGATGAAGCAACATAAAGATGTAATAAGAGTTAGGAGTTCTCCGTATGTAACTTTAAGGACATGATGTACTACGGGTTTGGAGTTCTCAGTTTGTAACTTTAAGGAAGTGATGTGATATCAGTTTGGAGTTCTCAGTGTGTAACTTTAAGGTCATGATGCAATACCAGTTTGGATTCGGAATCTTAAACTTTAAGGACATAATCTAATCCGAGTTTATAGTTATCATTGTATAACTTTAAAGACATGATTTGACAAAAATAGTATACAGTTTGAAGTTCTCACTGTGTAACTTTAAGGATAGTTTGTAAAAGAGTGGGACAACTTCTCACTGGAAACCGGCATAGAACATGAAGTCTTCTATTTTAATATAAACACGCATTTACTAGCAATGCCACTCATATTTGAAGGGAGTCGTTTTTTATCAATGACTTAAAGAACTTTCTCAAGGTTATACTGTTGAGAAAAATAACAATAAAGTTTATTAGCACCGATATGTAAATCATTTAGTTAACAAGGAACAAAATGGTTCATTTGCAGCATTCATCCCAACCTCCAAATCTCTTCAGATTAGACTGCAACTTTGTGCAGGCTGCTACCCAATCCATATTTTTTGCTTTTATTTTTCATCTTATCCTTCCAAGAATGATCGCCTTCTAGTTGTTCTTGTTCAGTACAGACACATTTGATGAGAGCATCAAAACACAACACTATTGTTGCAGAAAAATTTGCGTTCGAAGATATTTACTTCAAAAAGTAAATAAAAACAAATAATTTGTCCTGTTGTCAAGTTGTGACTCAACAATAATTTGTTTGACACAAGAATATTGTACATATATTATGAAAATGTTTATTTCAAGAAAATATAAAGTGGTTTAGGCCGAGTGAAGAGTACCACCTTAAGACCGAGTGAGTTCTACCTTAAGGCCGAGTGAGTGAACAGTACCGCTTTAAGGCAGAGTGAAGAATACTACCTTAAGGCCGAGTGAAGAGTCCTACTTTAAGGCCGAGGAAAGAATACCACCTTAAAGTAGAGGGAGGAGTACTACCTTAAGGGCGAGTGATGAGTTACTACCATAAGGCCGTGTGAAGAATACCACCATAAGGCCGAGCAAAGAGTACTACCTTAAGGGTGAGTGAAGAATACTACCTTATGGCCGAGTGAAAGAGTTACCACCTTAAGGCCGTATGAAGAATATAACCTTAAGGCCGAGTGAAGAGTACTACCTTAAGGTCGAGTGATGAGTTACCACCTTAAGGTCGTGTGAAGAATACCACCTTAAGGGTGAGTGAAGAGTACTACCTTAAGGACGAGTGAAGAGTTACCACCTTAAAGTTGAGTGAAGAATACCAACTTAAGACCGAGTAAAGAGTACTACCTTATTGCCGAGTGAAGAGTTCTACCTTAATGCCGAGTGAAGAATACCACCTTAAGGCCGTACGAAGAGTACCACCTTAAGGGTGAGTGAAGAGTACTAACTTAAGGACGAGTGAAAGAGTTACCACCTTAAGGCAATGTGAAGATTACCACCTTAAGGCCGACCGAAGAGTTACCACCTTAAGGCCGTGTGACGAGTTACCACCTTAAGGCCGTGTGAAGAATACTATCTTAAGGCCGAGCAAAGAGTACTACCTTAAGGGTGAGTGAAGAGTACTACCTTAAGGCCGGGTGAAAGAATTACCACCTTAAGGCTGAATGAAGAATACTACTTTTAGGCCGAGTGAAGAGTACTACCTTAGGGCCGAGGGAAGAGTTCTACCTTAAGGCTGAGTGAAGGATACCACCTTAAGGCCGAGTGAAGAGTACCACCTTAAGGCCGAGTGAAGAATACAAGGTTAAAGTCAGATACTTACTCTTGATGTTTGGCGGGAACCAAGGAACAACAGCTTGTGAGAGCTCCATGCAGAGTATCAGGAAGCACAGAACAGTTAAAGCTTGGTACTTCATAGCAGGCGATTTCCTAATCTGCAAATAGAGGCAAATAAAAGAAATGAAGTAAAAACATATGCAATATTGTTATGCTTAAATATGTCGCAAGTAAAAATAAGAAGTCTACGAATAGCTTTCCGTTGTATATCTGAAGAGGATGTTGGGCAACACACTTGCACAGAAACATTATATAAGGTAATAAAGATACAGGAAAAGAGTATATCTGGAAAGACGCGTACACAGAAAGAGTATGTAGAGCAATATATCTACAATGAATGCGTATGTCGGGCAATATAGGTATAACACAAAGAGTATATCATACAATATAGGTACAAAGAAAGCATATGTCGTGCAGTATGATCCTCAACACTGTCCCCTTCCATAATTAAAATGCTCTGGTAATGAGTCCTTGTTTTTCTTTAAAAGTACAATTATCATTACATTTCAGATTTCAGTAGATCTTATAAATTCGTGGAAAAAAAGAATAGGAAAATATCAAATCTGTCACAGTTAACTTGTTTGCTAATTTATTATAAGGAAAAGATTTGTAACATATTTCAGTTCAATTGTTACAATATTATTTGCTTCTTTTGTTTATTTATTCTAAGATCTTCATATCAAGGACATTTCAGTTTTCTCACAACTGTCAATACAATTATCCATATGAAAGGTGCGCTTCACATTTTACTCAAAACACATTGCCCATCTTATTTAATTGTGGTTATAGGAAATACGGATCAATATAATGGACCATAATTTGTCCTTCGCAAACATCTTGCAGTAACATTTACTTCCTTCCACCCAAGGCCCCCAAATAAAAGAAAACACCTTAACATATTTCTTCAGATTCAATGGGCACTACATGAGAACTTAATGATGTGTTTCTTTTGTTTTTATTTTTAAACAATTCTCTTGGTAATAGACTTGAGAGCATACGACTGTGTCACTTAAATGAATCATGTAATTTCAGTTTATCGGAATACGCAATAATTAATTAAGTAAAAAAATAAATCAATAATTAAATTTCGTATCCATTTAAGCGATGAAAATAAAAAGAAGCGATATACGGAACCATATTACTTACGTACTGGTATCGAAACAAAGTTCAGTAACCAATGTACAGCGTGTGACGCTGTTTTAATATAGCCCGAACTTTATCTTTGTTCTTCTGAGCAATTAATCATGGTGGCCATTGATATATAGAAGTTGGAAGGTTGATAGACCATGACTTCTGGAAAACCCGGAACATAAAAAATGAGTTTCCTTTAACGTCATACTATTCAAGCAGGTAACGATGCTGAAGTTAAAGTTCGTATGACTTTTGTACGATGACTTTGTTGGGATATATAGATTTTACAGACTCAAGATGACAGATTTATGTTCGAATGACGTATTTGCATACATAAGTACATTTACCAGTGAAACAATCGAAATAGTCATATTTGTATAGTCTTTATGCGCGATCATGCATTCCAAACGCAGACTCGATAATAATCGACTTCCATGAACACTATAATGCACATCGTAGACCTGTCCAATCAGCATTTACTCTCATTGTGGATTTGTTGATAAATTATAATATGACAAATCGAACATGATATATTTCCTGTTTACTAGCTTGCTTTTTGTAATTTACATTGTATATAAAATCTGAGAAACTGGTTTATGAGATTCTCTCAAGACTTGTGTACAACATGTCTGAAGATAAAGGTATACAGTTAAAAAAATGCTTTTGAATTTCGCAAAGCATGAAATTTGGAAGAGAATAATTAATTCACATAGCATAGCCATTAAGAAAATGATTTTGAATATTTCATTTGTCAGTAAATACTCATGATATTCAGATTATTACAAAATTTATAGCCAAGGGAATCTACCATAATTAAACACCAAATGAATTTAATGAGTATCCACTATAATTTAACACCAAATGAATTTAAAGGGTATCCATTATAATTTAACACCAAACGAATTTAATGGTTATCCACTAAAATTAAACACCAAATGAATTTAATGGGTATCCACTATAATGTAAACCAAATGAATTTAAAGGGAATCAGCTATAATTAAACACCAAATGAACTTTCCAAGAATAGTTCTTATTGCCTTTTAAATGAAATGAAAATCATTCATAGCCCAGGCTGCCTCAGCGTGTTCTTGGTAAAAGCACCTAAATGCCATTGCTTCTGCAACAAATAGTCAAATAAAGTGATAAAAATGCCATCGAAAACAAATCAAGACAACCAATGTATTTGGACTGCGGTTCTAATGTCGGACCAACCAGATGCATGGATGTTTCCGCATTATTTAATTACGGGTGTATAGGTAGATAATCCCAAATGCACATATACATTTTTCTAATTATTAAAGTCATTGTTTCAGTGCCGCATTTTTTCATTTTGGATTTCTACATTTAGTGCTGAGTTTTTAAGTTTAAAAATCATGATAACTGAGAGAGAGAGAGAGAGAGAGAGATAAAGGAAAATAAAATGCCCAAAGTATGTGCATCTAGATTTTTGTCTATTTCTATCGATTTCTTTATTGATTTCATCTAAATGCAACATTGATAACATCTTTGTTCTGTATATTAGACTAGTAATTTAATATTTGAAATGCAACATTACAGTTTTTAAAAATGTCATGATCTTGATCACCGCTTCTCTATTTACATGAAATAATCACGACCGTATCTTCTTCTCCAAAATAATCATAATTGTATCCTCTTTGAGTTTTCAGAAATGTTGACATTTATATCCTGTTTGAATGATCAGCAATGATCACATTTATATACTTTTCGAGTTAGCAGAAATGATCACATATATATCCTGTTCAAGTTATCCGAAATGTACAAAATAAAACCTATCCTTTCAGTGGGGATTTGGTCACCTTAGTCTGTAATAAGTTTCATCTAAACATTATCCTGGTTGCAACCTACTTGTAAACTAGGGCCTTGTTTCACTACATGTCTCAAAGGAAAGGTGCAAAATCGTTTTTATTTAGTTTAAACATTTAACGCATGAAAACCTGTTTATTCTTGAAAAGAAATATTAGAGAAATTTCTCAAATTTGAGAAAATTATTAAAATTTCCTCAGAGATGAGACAAGACCCTTTAAAGGTGATTTCAGTTTTATATGGGGGGGGGGGGCGGGGTTTATTCCTTGGAGTCCGTCAAATATTTTGTAAACAAATAGCAATAAAAATAAGAAAGATATTCAAAACTGTATTTGAGGAAGAAATTAGTGGAATTAGGAGTTGAGCATTATTTTACGATAGACAGACAGAAAGACAGACGGAAAGAGAGAAAAGGAGACAGAGTTGATTGAGGACTAACTTCAGGTACTCTCAGATGTATACATTAATCGAAGACTTAAATTAAAAGATACATAAACCACTCTGTCAGAGACGATTATATCAAAATATTTATCTACATAAAAAACAACAGATCCACATTTTAATACAGACCATATCTAACATCTCAGAGACAGATGTAACATTCTCATATATGAATTAAAATGACAATAGCAGTAGCAATAATAATAATAATAATAATAATAATAATAATAATAATAATATGCACTTTCATAATTTTAGGTGCATTAAAACCATGAGAAATGTATAACTTTAAACAATAATAATAATAATAATAATAATAATAATAATAATAATAGAGACGAAGAGGACGAATGATCATCGCTGGGATTTAATTCTCCTTTGGTTTGGTGTTCGACGGCACAGCAACACAGGTAGGATGTAGATTAATTAGTGCCGAAGCAATTAGAGTGAATTGTTTTCCAAATGATGCACCGTGGTGGGCGACTCAGGACTCCCCTTGCGACATACACGATGGTGCGTAAGGCCTATTTTTACTTCGCCGAGCCCATAAGGGGGTACACTTAATTCCAAGAAAGAAAAATCAGTCATTTTTATTGCTTTTATAAAACTGAAACATATCAACTTTTAGTCAGAATGATGGATCTACCTGATACCTTTTCTAAATATATACGCACCAATGATTACAGAAACAATGAATTAGAATTTATTGTAGTATGGAGTGAAAAGTGACAGCGTATAGATATGGTTAGAAAAGTATTGCGAAATATCGTATGACTGCGCATCAAAGATTATGAAATCGAGTTTTTGAAAAATATAGCTATCTAAATGTGACAGATGTGGTAAACAAAATGCATTGAAAAGAGTTCAAATATGCACGTCATGTGAATTTGTTTTGATCACGAGATCAGAGGGAAACAACTACAGCCAAAAACAAATAAAATGGCAGACATGAAAAATTTTATAAGGCAACTAAAGTGTTAGCTGGGTAATACATGACATTTCAAAAGTAAACGAAAAGAGATAAAATTGAAATTTGTGGCTGATTCAAATAATATTAGTAAGAAGCTGTGAAAGAAGTAGTGCTAAAGCCTGTTAGTTGGTCTGCAAGAATGCGAACAAAATAAATGGCAATGAAAATCGCATAGATGCTGGTACAGTCACGAGGACATTTTAACTGCTTTAAATTTCATTCAAAGACCTTGTCACACAAACAGTCCACTATGCATTTTTCCCGGACCAAAAATTTATCATCAACAATTTTTAAGCTTCTCAAAATCTTCAGTCACAAAGAAGTACGATAAAATTAACCAGAATCATTTAATTTGAGACGTTTCTTTTACATCCTTTAGATGAAGGGAAGCCCAGTTACAGATGACAATACTCTTTATCTTAGAATAAATGGAGTCCAGATTGATTGTATTTACCTGTTCAGTACCTAACACATGTTTTGCAACACATTTTAATGTATTTAATTGCTTTACTCGCCTTCAGGATGTATACATAGGAAATGAGTTTAATGAGATAAACGTTTTAACACTGAAACACAGATTTTCGCACACAAGCCACTGAACAATTTTTAAATCTACACAATAAAATTTGACGATGAAGAGGCAATGAAAAGCAACAGAACAGTGACATGACATGTTGACAAAGTCAACTAAACTGATGGTCTGGATGGCGGCATCTAGTTGTGAGATTTCATACATGTGAGTGACATAAATGTTTCTGAGTTGGTCAAATCAGTTTACAAATTTTACGTTTACTTTCAAATGCGAAAGATGTCTGAATGTAAAATACCTTTATCTGATGAGGATACATTAAAATTTATTAACAATAACTTCGATTTTGAAACAAATTAATTTGATACGCAGCAATTTTAAAATTCCACCATTTAACTTTCCTGAAACCCAGTAGGTCGTTTAAAGCAAAGTATAACCCTACCACTAATATTGTCAATACCAAAGGAGGTATCATACAAAACTGTTCAACAATTAATAGCAGTACAGCAACAAGCTGTAGAGGACAAACATCAAGACAAAATGAGTAACACTTATGTATACAAATGACTATGATGATAATGTTCCTACTATCAGGTCTGTTACAAACGTGCCACATTCATAAGTTTTCTCTGACTCAATGACCCATGGCGCTTTAAAAACTCCGCCAAAAGAACAGTAATCATAAAATAAACAAGCAATCGTTAATGTTGATGGTCACAGTTGATGGAACTGATATGGTCTACTATTTGAAATAGTTGAATTAGCTCTAAATCTTGTAGTTGCTTTGTTTGCACCTTTTGCCAAATACCTTGATTCAGAACTAGTAAGAGTTCTGGTAAACAACTTTTTAAAATTTTTTTTATATTCATTCCCCAGCAAGAATGAATTGATTTCAGTTAAGGCCATACTGGGAGTACGTGATGTTAGGCATGTAAAAAGCTTCTATGTTGTTCTGGAAGGGTGACCACGTGACCCTCATATGGGAATCTGTTTTGCGTCTTAAATTAGTGTATAACTGTTGTCTTGATAGAAGATAGTTCAGTACGGGATCTAAACCTTTGACACTTAAAGGTGTTGTGATTCAGTTTGAGTTGAATTTTTATTTTACTGAATTTCAAGTAATTATTTTCCCTGGAAATATACAAGTGCTCATACAAAATTCTTGGACAAAGAATTGATTGAAAATTATTCGGAATTCCAAACTGGAATATTATTTTCTGTGATTCAACAAGGAACCGTTGACACATCATTACGACGCTGACCACAACAGACGTCATTCCCTTCCATATTGAATTTCATCGGACTCGAACTCAGATTCATTTAGGACTTTTAATAATAGGACTTCTATTTTTTAATTCTTGGATTAATTTTGGACTTGATTCGTAAAACTTTAAGTTCTTTTTCTCATTGTTACCTTGGTTTTCTAGGGAAATAAATTATTTGTTAATTTTTACAAAGCTTGTTGTCTTCACTCTTTTCTTGTTACTTTTTGTAAGACCCTAAATACATAACAAACATGGGACATAAAAGAGATAACCAGTAATACCTTGACTTAAATATAATTGGAAAATATAGAAGAGAAACGTTAAAAAACTTAAAGATAACCACATTTGAAATATTTGTCAATGTCAGAGATACTAATATCTCAGAATTATTGTCGGATGTATGCAAATTCCTACCCACTGACAATCTGGATAGTTTTTTAAATCCTGAATGTTGACTAACAATAGACTTATCGGAACATTTTGACCGGATGCCTTGTTATTCAACCTTTGCTAGGTTTGCCTTTACCTGCCTGTAATGAGTACTAATTGGTTAATGTATTATATAATTTCTCCTAATTAGTCCCCATCTTTTGTGGGTTTTACATTTTAAAATCTTATTGAACTTTTCTCTTTTCTATTAAAGCCAAATCTCACTCTGGAATTTCGTCCTTTTACTCCCCACTCACTCGTACTGTTCACTGCTAGCTGGGATTGTATTATCCACCACCCACTCATACTGTTCACTGCTAGCTAGGATTGTTTCTACGCTTGTCTGACCTTGGGTATGTTATTTCTTGATTTATTGTGAAGTATTAGTCTGCCAGTACCATTCAATAAATCATTTTCAAGCTATATAATGTCTGAAATCCAAATGAATAATACCGGCGTACTCAGATCATCTACTGTTCATAGCAAAACTCTTTGAGAGGTTAGGGACGACATTTATCAATGGATAAACACACACACACACACACACACACACACACACACACACACACACATGCATATTGTTTTCAAGATGTGGACTTTTTTGTTATTGTAGTGCGGACCAACATCAAGAGACATTTGAGAGAACATATTATTTTTTAGTTTAAAATGCTTGGTGCAGACACAGACTCACAGAGACGACATGTGGAAATGGAAACAAAATCAATTGTTTCGGGCCATAACTATTGCCTAGATACGCTGATGAGTAAATAATTGGATGGGAAAGCATTTTTAAACAGATAGATATATAATTGGAAAGGAAAATGGTTAAAACAGATTAATATGTAAGTAAATGGAAAGGGATAACATTAACAAATTCCATGAAAATTCAATGCAAATCTATATCTATCTATCTATCTATCTATCTATCTATCTATCTATCTATCTATCTATCTATCTATCTATCAAAATATCTCTCTACCGATCTCATAAATTTATTTTTTTATCATCTGTTATAGGAAGACGAAGTTCACCATGAATAACCTTGCCATTGCTTTGTGCATGTTTACCCTGCTGATGGTGCAGCTGCATTTTACGCAAGCTGTTTGGGGTCCAAATCCTGGTATGTAAACATTTTTTTCTGTCTGCTTGAAAATTATTTTGCCAACAAGTCTCTATGTTTCACACATAATAAAAGTTGATCTTGGTTATATTATTCATTATACTGATTTGTAAAAGATAATTTTTGTTGACAACTATTATTCATATAATATAAAATGGCTCGATGTCATTTCAGTTGTGAAGTATGTATGTATGTACGTATGTGGATGGACAGATAGGCTAGTCTGTTTGTGATCCAATTTTTACCATGATCCGCAGATTATGTTCCAAGACAAAATCTGTCTGATAGGTCAACATTAACTGCGTCTTTTTTAAACACGAGGAACATGTGATGAATATTTTGTATTCTAACTGTCTTATAACAAATATCATTCACTTTCTTCACATAATTATCCGAACGGATCCAGTTGAACAAATTAGATATTTTGTAGCTTGTATGCGTAACAGGAGATTAACCCTATTGCAAATTCGTATTGTATTTGAGATCAGAATTACACAACAGGATATTAACCTATTGCAAATTCATAGAATATCGGACAGCAGGTGTTTATACAGCAGAATTTCATAACGGAAGCTTACCTTAATGCAAATCATATTGTATCTGAGAGCAGAATTACATAATGGGACTCCTATTGCAAATTCATAGAGTATGTGAAAGCAGATTTGTATACATGTTAGAGCTTAGAGCTTATCCCTACTGCAATTCATAGAATATCTGAAAGCAGAATTACTTTCTGTACACATGAAGTAATAAGCGCTCTCAGGAATCATTTAATATTTTTCTTTGAAGCATCACTTCTGATGGTACACCTTTTCGTAATGAAGCAACGTGGCTTCATTTTACAATGGAGAAGCGATGTGACTGTAACTAGATAACCGGTTTGTGGTCGGATTATAACGAAGTACACTAACGATGGTCAAACAATACAATGTTTATTATGACTGCTTCAATGAAAGACTGTTTGATTCGTGCGCCAACAAAATCCAAATATTGGATATTTAACAAAATATGCACGAACCTCATAATGTATTGCGATTTAAATGAAATGTGAACTGATATGCATGAAAAAACCTTAAATAGTAAAAAGATACAATGATTAACGATTCAAAGTGATTCCACACAAACAATGAAAACAAAAATGATTCCCGTAAACATTGACAAATTCCGCACAAATAGTAGTAAGTAATATAGTTCACTCAAATAATGAAATATGCCGAGTTTTCACTCAAGTGGTGAAATATGATATAAAACATTGGGACATATATTCTGCGGAGTTGAACAGAAATCCTAAAGGTCTTTTCAGCCCCAACGCTCTGTCGAATGGTTGAGCAGCCACCACGAACGGTCTGTTTCTCCTGGTCTGCATAAAGATCCGTAAAATCTCTTGTTCTCTGCTGACCCGATGGTCCAGAAGCTTTGGTTCTTCACCACGTTATGACTTTCATCTTCTTCCGGGCTAACGTCACCCCCGACAGCAGCACACTGGGTATAAGACAACCCAAATTAGCACTACGGCTAAACAACACTTACAATATGGTGCATATAAGGAGATACAACGTAACCATCACTCCGTCCCTCCTTCACTCCTTCAGCACTACACTCAGCATTCACCAGTCACCGGCCATCAATCAACCAATCACCAATCAGTCAGCAGAAAATATAATATCCAAATTCGTGTACTATAAATGACATGGTCGTGTATAACAGCACGCATTGACGTTATGTACTGTAAACTTGAGCTGATTATTTTACACAAATTACATTATCGGGACTACTGTACAAGGTGATAATCAGGTTGAGACGTGAACCTGTTTCTGACAAAAAATCTTATAGTACTTAACGTAACACCTTCTCTTCCTTAATAAATACAACATTTTTGCGAATATTATAGTTCTGTTAAATTACATACAGATAAACTAGGAAACAGATTATAACATTGCATTATACGACACAAGTCGGAATTACCTAAAATACAAGATAAATGCGATAGTAAAACAATTATATTCTATAATACAAACATGAAAATAATATTTAACTCACATACCTCTACAACTGGAGATCGCGCGTCATAAAGTGGACTGGTCACTGACAAGACGTTTCCGTAGGGTGATGTTTAGCTCTACGATGAGGTAATTTATACACAGGCCATGTAGCCATACACCGCCTGTACGCTCAAGGTATATCGATTTTCCCATAGTAAGCGCTTTGCTCATGCAGCATGGAATGAACCAAACTCATCATTTCGAAATAATATATTATATACATAAACCACCCTCAGGTAAGGTTATACACAGAAACGAAACCCAAGCACATGTATTTAATCCAAATAATAAATAAACGATAGATATATACAGTTCCGTGACAGTGGTCTCAGTTATAATAGAATCAAAGTAGCAACAGTAATATTATATTTTGAACATACTATAAAGTAATAAGTACGGCAGCTTATTAGAATGAAGCAACATGGCCTAATCGTAGAGATGCCAATTTAAGGATCTGATTGCATACTGCTACAGAAGCATACATGTATTGATGGAAACAGACAGAAAGTTAAATAAATTTTCAAGTTATTTGTTTATGGGTTTTTTTTCTCAACATATAAAAATGTCAACATGAAAGCCTCAATATTTTGCTTTAGATCTTAAAATGGAACACATTTATTTTTAATTTAAAATGCACTTGAAAGCCTTTATTTTGCATGGACCTGATGAGGACCTATGTAACAAGCACCGAAACAACATTGTGACTTCCTTGGCAATCACGTGATGTCACAATATTACATGTTGAATTAAAGAAATATTAAAATTTTGCTCTTAAAAATAAAAGGATTTATATTTGACACTTTTTGTAACGAAAGAGGTGGGTAATATTGAACTATAATTCTGTATGTACTGCAGAAATTTCTCAACCGCTTCACTGATGATAAGTGTACAAAAATAACGTTACAAATATAAACGTATGCAAAGTAATTGTTGCATATTTTTTCAACCTCGGAAGTTTGGGTTCATTTTTTTCAGTACTTCACTGAAAAAGTACAAAAATTCTGGACCAGTCTTGACACGTTTGTATTTGTTCTATGTTACTTTTTCAGTAATGCAGTTTTTAAAGAGCAAAAGAAGAAGAAAAAACTAAGATAAAAGCACATTGAATATACATTTAGGAAACAAGTATTAATAAACTCTCCACAACAAAACCATATTAATAATACAAAAATTAGTATATAATACAACACATATGAACAAGTTAAATGTAAATTAAACGACACACATTTTTGTTTTATTTCTTATTTTTTGTCCTAAGTTTGTTTTAGTTATGTATGTTGCTATTATTTTTTCCATTTATACTTTTTTGGATTTTCATGGCTATTTTAGAATGACATTAGTTATTATAATTATGTTATTTGTTTTGTTTCGTTGTTGTGTTGCTAATATATTTTCTTGTACTAGCAGTTGGTTTTTTAGGGCTTCTGATGGGTTGTTTGGTATTTTATATAAACTTCTTGGATGTGTTGTTTCTTATATTTTTGTTTCTCATTATTATTTGTTGTTTGTATTGGGTTCTTTTTGTTTCTTGCTTATAGGGCTCTATTCCTGATGTTTTGGTTTTAATTTGCTTTGGTATTATTGTTTTTCTTAAAAAATATTTCTTGAGTCTATAATTTTCAAAAAGAGTGAAGCAGGGATTGTCCAAAACTCATTATTGCTTTTGGGTAGTTTTCCATTAATTATATTGGTAAACATGATTTATTTTTATTTAAAAGATGTTATTATATAATCGAATTTTTAAATACAGTATAACAACGTCATCCAGTCTGAGGAGTATTTTATGTACAAATAAATTTACTGTGGATATAGTAGTTTTTCTAGTAAAATACAGTAATGCAAATAAGTGGAAATCCAGGCAGAAGTATAAAAGCAAACATGTTAACCTTGGATGGTGCAGAAATACAATAACAATATTAAAATGTAAATACGGCGTGGCTCATAAATGCGGTAATAATATGTAACTGGGTTTGACAAAGAAGCACAATAGAATATTTTCAACAAGGCGTGACTCAGAGTTGTAATAGAGAGCACACAAGGAGTAACTTACAACCCAAATATGCATACTGCTGTCGTCTTGACTGTTTTCCGTCATCTTCAGATGGGAATTTATCCAGTTCGTTCATCTTATGACCGTTGTGTTCAGACACACTCGGTGTTACTTACAAAACCAAGAAAAGATACCAAACAGTTGATGTCGTGTCAAATCACTTTGGGTGAACGTTTTCTTCAGCAGCACAGGTGTTTGTTGATTTATTCCATCCTTGCTTTGTTTTGGAGTGGCCAGCAGAGATTTGAAGGCAATTTTATAATAAAGAATATTATCAGTATTTAAAAAGTTTGAAGCCATACCTTTGTTATTCTCGTCCTTTCCTATTTTAATACTTGAACATATGTTTAAATTTAAATTTATGATCTTATTAAACAAGATTTTAGGAAGAGAAAAATTCCCCCAAAACTAATTGTAAGGAGTGTCAGCTTGCTACAATAGTATATGCTATTTTATATTTCTTTTATTATACTGGGACGAATTTTCGTTGTCAGCAAAACTTTGTGATGGACGATGCGATAAATTTTGAGTCGTCCCTCTGGTTTATTGTGTCTCCCTATTGCCCACAGCACTCCGACTGCTTAGATGGTACAGGACTCATCTCTGAATCGCTTTAAAGAAGGAAGAGAGATGGTTTTAAAGAATTATATGGGAGACATATACTACTATCGCGGATGAACTGCCTCATCACGCGTGGAAATGTCCAACTGCATTCGAATTTTCAACCAATACGGTAACATATATCCCAGACTAGAAGTTTTCACGTGTGGGTTCCGCGAGTCCGATGATTTGATGCAGAATGAATAAATAACATTGCATTCGAGAGAAAAACCCCTACAGTGGCACTCGATATCATAATTTTCTTTTGGCAGGTGAAGTTGAAGGTAACGTCCACGTTTCGTCTCATATTCTCTTGGGTGTGAGTGAGGAGATGTAAACCATCTATTGTTTTCATAAATAATGTAGAATATTATGGTCTATTAAGACACGGTACATGTTGAAAGTAAAGGTGTAGTAATAACATAAACCTGTGCCTATTTTTTGTATGTAGGTGGTAAAAAAATAAGTAAAATTCTATTGACTATTAAACGTCATCTATAACACCCACACCCACACCCCATAAATACATACATGTATATATATAAGTGTGTGTGTGTCTGTCTGTCTCTGTGTGTATTAAAAGCATGACATTGCACGACTGCATTATCAAAATGCTTGGAATACCGAAACTTTAAAACAGTATGCGTAATTCTTATGTGCACATACTATGTTTTGCTGTTAGATTGTCGGCAATTTGTTTGAAGACAGTTAATCTACGAACCATGTTCCTCATTTTTGCAAAAGACGCATTTGATGTTGACCGTATCAAACGGACGTTTCCTGTAAAGTGTGATGATATTTGTATGTTCCTCTTTTTAAGCTTGCTTGCTTCATCCAGACAGTGGCACCTGTTTTGCACTTCTTCCAAGATGGTATTTTGATATTCGCACTCGCCGGTGTCGGAGGTTCTATTATTATGGTTGCCTTGGGAACGCCAACACGTTTCTGCAGTACGCCGATTGCGCACGGGCTTGCAAATTCTACCGTTGGATGTAAAAAATAAAGATGAAGGTACATTTCCTAATTGTTATAATATCGCTGACATAGCATTTGGTCATCTAACTTTTGTTTTTAAATTTTAATTGGAAGAAGTGTATAAATTTTGTGCAAGAAAACAAGGAACCGTTCTGTTGTTTCGTCACTTCTTTTGATTTTTCTAAAGGACATATAAATAGGTACATCGTGATTACAAATACACTCTGTCTATATCAACGTTATTTCCTTTTTATTTCTACTGATCTAGCTATATACTCCTGTTTGTACATGCTATTCCATCGGTGGCATCTGTGCAATCTATGTACATAGACATTGTCCAAGTTTTCCTTATCGAAAAGGATAAAAATTGGTTGTCATCCATAGAGATCTTAAGCTGCACAATTTCCACCCGCTTGTTTTGTTGTGACCAGATCTACTTTTCCTGTTATAAGACAATATGTACATTCAAATGAGATGCGGAGGAAAGTTATAATTCCATAATTAAAGATCGAGTCCGCTTATAATTGCATTGACACGTTAGCTGTTGTTTTTTTTTTAACTTGACCTCGTCCGCAACTCGTTTAATCGAGGTCTTCAGCAATATAAGTTCGAGCAAACTAAAGTTCAGAAGGCCTTAGAACCAAATCCTATACGAAAGGAATGGGACTAGAACTCGTAGACTCAGTTCTAAAGTTCAGAAGGCCATATAACCGAATCTTATAGCAAATGAATTGCGTTAGATTACATAGTCTCAGATCAGAAGGCCACATAGTTCCCATAGGGAAGGAATGGGAATAAATTAAGTAAGGTAATTCTAAAAATCTCATGAGCATTAATGCGTGGCATTAGATTTCATGTGATTTAAACAATACAAATCATGCAACCGAGTTCAGTAAACTCTGAGTAGACGTGCATATATCTATGGTGCCTGATGCAGTGTACAATTTAGCTGTACGGGTTGAAGAGCGTCATTGATTGAAGTAAAAGAAAGTTTGAATCGTGTGTTCAGTTTAATTTAGTCACTTATACCAATATCCAATAACAAAATTCAGAGCTGTTGTTTTATAAACTTATTGGGTCCTTTGGATCATATCATAAATTGGAATCGACGAGAAGATACAAATGATAATTTGGCACGTAAATTGCTAACTTTGCACATTTATAGTCCATACAAAATATAAGTAATAAACTCGTGCAAGGGTACGTGCTCTCCAATCCAGGGTAGGTAGTTTCATATAGGCTCAGATGTTTCCTCTACTGCAGTTGTTCCCAAACTTTTTCGGGTCACCGTCCCCTTGGTTATCTCAGCGCCCACCTGCCTTACCCCGTAAAAAGCATTATTCGGAAATCCCACGACCCCTCAGGGGCAGTACCGCCCACTTTAGGAACCACTGCTCTACTGCAATGACCAACGGATACTAACATCCTTAGATACGAAAGCATGTTTAAAATTGATAAATTGTCCTAATATAATATACAGACTGCGGACCAGTTTAGAGTATTTAATACATGCGTAGAAGTCTTATACCGTGTTTTGTACGATAACTGAAGTTACTCTGTATTTATATTTTATATATTGTCTTACCATTTAGTGTCTTTAATACACGGTGAGACGTTTTATGCCGTGTTTATAATGTAACTAACTTTATCCTATCATAATCCTACATATTGACCTACGCCTACACACAGCTTGTAGCCCTATCGATTTTAAATTCGAACAGTGTCAGGGATATTAAAGATTTACAAATGTTATTCATTTCATTACATGATCAATAATTCCTAACTCGACGGACACCAATGTCCTTAACCTGATATTGTAACCTTTCTCGCGTTTCAAACAAAATGGAAGATTTCAATATTAACGATTAGCATGCTCACTGTCGGTTTCCAATGATTGAAGAGTTCTTTTCAGCGAAGGGGTGGATGCATAGTCTGCACAGACATAGAAGGTAAACAATTTTGCGTCTGCATCTACCCTATGTATTATTCTAATATTTCCCTCCCCCCTAAAAAAATTGAAACACGGTTGGGGGGGGGGATATAACCTTATAGTACGGATATTTACGGAATTATCCAGAGCTTACAGAACACTATAAACTTCATCACTGTGGTCTAATGCTCTTCTGGTCAATTACCAGTTTTTGTTCCGACTATGACAAATCATTCTTGTCCGGAGCAAGACGGTAGTTCTTAAAATGTCTGTGTAACTGGGATAGTATCTCCAAAATGACCCCAAAAATTCCACTATGTGCTACTAACATCGTGGGTATTTAGTAAGTTTTAGTCTACAAATGTAATCTGTTTATCATTTCACCATTTGTAGTTTTAAACCTGCATGTATCGACTCATTGCCGATTGATATACAATATTGTAAGTTTGATACATGATATATGACATTGACCTTGATATTTTATAGTTATCGTCACATTTTATATTTCTATTAACATCAACATAATATTCTTGATCTGGATAGTGATGCCTTTGTGGGATCATACTAATACCATCTCTTTCCCCGCTTTGAATAATCATGAATATGTCACTGCCGGTCAATAGTTTAAGTTCAACACCTGACATCGTTAATGTGGAATCAGTAGTTAAACCGGGCACACTGTAATTATGTACCGGATAAAGCTTGTGTTACTTTATGCATTCATTGCTGAACTCTTAAGAATGTCCTGTTGTAATCGTTTAGATTTTTGCCAGATTTTCTAATGACTGCCAAATTAATTGAAAACTGTCTTCGAAACAATTTGACCTTTGCACGGTTATTACTTTGTTATCCATCGTGATGAAGAGATGACTATCATAATGTCAGGTTATCAATGACTAATGGGATGTGTTTAGATTATATTAAATTGAAATTGCTGTTTCTGTGAGTAAGGCCTCTGTACATTCCAGACAAGTGATCAAAGTCGCGAACGTAGTGTTTGAAAAATATTGTCTCACAGATATTACATGGAATTTGGAAGTTAAAATGTTTCTCGTATTCATTTATTATTACCACAGGGTTTACAGTTTTCAAGTTGATGTAGATTAGTCTCACTATCCTACCTAGCCAACTGTAGCACACCTGAATGAAATCAGTACCACTGTAAAATGTTGGTCTCTAACATATATGAATTGAGTTCCGGTACAAGCACAAAAATATGGTGGGTTGTGATTACCTGTTTTCATTGATCACTTTTAAACGCGCAATAAATGACATATGGGAATTTGAAAATCGATCATAGATTTAATTGGACAACTGATACTCTTGAGTTGTCTCACGGCAACATAGCCTTTTGTGATCTGGTAACATTTTTAATTCACTGAAGAAAAAACTGAACACTGTTTTTGCATATATATTTCTTTCTATTATATTTGTTCATTTCTGAGACATTAATTCAGATATGATTCCATTCCAACAGAATATTTTGGTGTTTTTGTTTTTAATTCAATCTAATAGAATATATTTGCCCGACATTTCAGTGCCAGTCATTCTCACTGCTCTCACATGAGACAAGAGGGTATTGGTTTTCTTTGGTCACTTGCTTTCCATTCCCTTCAATTCAATAATGTCCTTCATTAGTTGATCTTTTGTGGGTTTTACCTTTTAAAATCTAATTTGATTTTTCTCTTTTCTAATAAAGCCATATCTATGGAATTTTGCTCTTTTACACCCCAATCACTCATACTGTTCACTGCTTGCTAGGATTGTTTTTACGCCCCACTCACTCGTACTGTTCACTACTGGTTATCACCGATAGCTAGGATTCTTTATTACACCCCAATCACTCACACTGTTCACTGTTAGCTAGGATTATCTTTTATGCCCCACTCATTCGTAATGTTCACTGCTAAATAAAATTGTATTACGGCCGATCTTAAACATAAAAACTCTTCAAGATGCTAACATTACCACCACAGTAAGTTAGTCAAAATTGCAATACAGGATAGCGATTAATCAAGGATTACATTTAACACATCTTTATATTATAACTGAATTGTTTTATTCCATAAATGGTGACAAATCAAAGGTTAGAAATGCCAGCCTAGATTTACTGAAAAAAAAACAACAACATGGTGAAACAAAATCAAATTCACTAGGTTATACAATTGGTAAAGTATTCGACAGACTGACTCGATTTGATGTTAAGATTTTTGAGTTCTTCTTGGTTGACATCCAATGAACAAAGCAGAAACTATACATTGTAATTAATTTCAGCTGGTATGAGTACCCAGATTACAGTGCTCAAATTCAAAATACTACAAATATTGAATCAGCTTTCTCTTAACCAAGCAATGTTTTTATTTTTTGTTTCGAAAACGTCACCAGAAAATGACAATGTTGAAATATTTCTCAACAATTTTGACATAACCCCATTACACGTATATTAGAACACACGCGAAGTTTCTCCACACCATTGTGTTCATTTATAAAACCTAAATTGGTCTCTGATTTTATGACTGGGTAACCTCAACTTTGCAACCACATGTTAAGACGTTTAATTCAGAATAAAAATCTGGATTTTATGGACTTTTATAATTTTTGATGATGTCCCCCCACCATGAAATTTGCTTGTTCTAGTGGCAGTTGATCAACTTGTGCCTATTTGTAATGAAGGTACACCTAATTACAAGGCATTGTTTCTGCTGTGCTCATTTCAAGTCATATTGCCAACATATATGGTGTAATGACCAAGAAGGGCACTTAAATCTTAAACTTTGTCGGCTCAAGCGCAAATTCTACTGGAAAATTTTGAAACTCAGTTGTCTTTTTATTGACTTTAATCAACATATTTTCTCAACATTCCGTATTAATGACTAAATATATACTGCATACTGAGGTTGCTCTCTACAGATATTACATACTTCTGACAGAGTGGCAGGTGTAAGGTGAAGTTGTGGCAGAAATTTCTTTATATTTTGTAGGTGTGGAAATCGTGCATGATCTATGCATATCAAAATGGTAGCTCGCCAAGTGCTTGAAAAATCTACCGGAACAAGTAAAAGGTACACTACTGCAGCTAATACATAGGGAAAACGAATTTTACCAGAGTAGCCGATTCTAGGTTCTGAAAATGCAATGAATGAATTACAAAATATATAATAAGTGAAAACAAACAATTTATCATTGAAATCTAGGAATGACCAAGCGGACCTAGTAGTTCTTTTTAGCGGTACACATAGGAATAAGGCCAAGGTGTATGACAAAAATAAATCATGCACCAAAAAGAGGAAATCACAAGTTCCTTTAACAATACCTTAAACACACAAGGTCTTTTTTAAATAGCCAGTATAACCAATGAGGAAAACCTAGGAAGTTCTTTTTGTTTATAAATCAAACCCTGTGCAAAATACGAAATTATGGAGCGTAACCTAAATATTATATTATATGAGCACTCGAGTTAAATGGCAGACTTTTGCGCAGAGTTGAATTCGCGCTCCGGAAATATCAAATATGATGTACGTGTAAAAGGAAAATCTTTATGAGAGTTGTAAATTTGCGCTAGAACCATGAAAACTGTAGAAATAAAAATCCGCGGAAATTGTCACGTATTATGATAATCTAAACGTGTATTTGAACTCTCATAAAAAGCGAGCAAAGAAGCAATCATTCTAATTATTTAGAACCAGACTTCTCTTACATTTATCCTCTCATTGCCTTAACGTTTTGAAGTTATTGTCATTTCCTTTATAGCTGGCATAAATAAATCTTTTACAGTAGTTACAGCTAGGATCAAAGTACTTCTGCGGCATGGTAGCAAGTGTTCTTTGCTGGGGTATCTTAGATACATGTTCCTTGACATTCTTCCAGGCTCATGAAATTATTTGTATTACCACCACAACCACCATAAATGAATTGTTCACATTGCCCATATTTCGGAATGTAGAAATATCGCCCAAAAGCAGCTAGGCGTCGGCCAGTCTCTTTCGGCAAGGAACTTACATAACGTCTTTGGCATTGGAACAGTGTTAAGAAATTGTTTCCGTTGCCTTAACATCCACTATAACAGAATAATTCACATCGCCTGCTTTTGGGGTCAAAATAATATTTACTCAATCTTGTCTTACATGGTCCAGCTTTTTTCGGTAGGAGGCAGACATTGTCTGAAATACTAAGAAATTCATACCATAAGCTAAAGTATTCTCTGAAATGATAAGAATTCATACGTAAAGCGTGAATATTGTCTAAAATGATAAGAATTGATATCTAAACTTTGAATATTGTCTGAAATGATAAGAATTCAAACCTAAACCTTGAGTATTGTCTGAAATGATAAGAATTCACACCTAAACCTTGAGCATTGTCGAAAATGATAAGAAACAATACCTAAACCTCGAGTATTGTCTGAAATGGTAAGAATTCATACCTAAAACTTGAGTATTGTTTGAAATGGTAAGAATTCATACCTAAACCTTGAGTATTGTCTGAAATGATAAGAATTCACACCTAAACCTTGAGTATTGTCTGAAATGGTAAGAATTCATACCTACACCTTGAGTATAGTCTGAAATGATAAGAATTCATACCTAAACCTTGAGTATTGTCTGAAATGGTAAGAATTCATACCTAAACCTTTGATTATTCTAACTATTGTAAGAGGTAAGATTATTCTGAAAAATACATTGATTACTATATATGATGAACTTTTGTAGTCAAAACAATGTGTAAAATATATAATTCTAGAAAGTTGTTCTGAATCCATAACGCATACACATTTAGAACATAATGTCTGAATCCAGAAAATATAAACTCTTAGAAATCAGTATCTAAATAAAAAAAATCCCAAACATACATCATGAGTTTATAATGTTTTGAAAATAGCAACAACTTACATAAATACTAACACAGGGGGTTTAATAAAAGCAACAACAAAACCTCAACCTAAAACAGGAAGAAGAAAAAGAAGATAATAACTGAATAAAAATCTTCTTCTTGTTATTATTATTATTCTTATTAAGGCTCGCACATTCCTTTGCTGCGTGCGAGTATTTAAATTGTTTTCCACTAGAAATATGCCTTTATCTTCAAGTCATTTTGCCTTTCATGACAATAGTCATGGAATTGATGACGCTCGATATTTATTTATTTGTTAATTAATTGATCTGTTAGTTTGTTTTACCTTCAAATGTTGTCTTAATCAAAATAATTGTTCTGGGCACAAGTTCACGAGTAGACCAAGAGACAAAAACATTTACACACCGCGAAAGATGATGCCAATAGTTACGGCACTTACCTTCGAATGGATAAAGTTTCTGCTTTGATCCTGTTAGTGGCAGGGATGGATTTCTCAGCACTAAAGATTTAGTTAGATTGGGTTCAACAAAAATTTTCTGACCCTCAGGCGGAACTGGAAGTTTTGAAAAAGTTATGTCTAGAAGTTGCGGCTCAACGTAGCTATTGACAAAGAGAGTTACCAAAATTGTCCGCAATCGACGACAATGTTCACGTTCTATTTTCTGTGAAGATAAGTTAGGAGGTTAAACGGTCTGGATTGTGATGAGCAAAACTGGGACTTCAGTATCAACGATTTTTAATTGTTTTCCAGTGAAGATGTTCTTCCGCGATTTTGGTAATCGATATATTCACTTTTAGTATCCCGATTAAATTCGAGAAACAATCTTAAGAGTAAACAATTCTTTTTGCGTATAATGTCACATATTATTATAGCATCTGTCTCATGCAAACCCCATCTGCCCCCAGTAACTTGAACCAGGGACCAGAAAGCAAATTCCGTCATATACTATTATGTTATTTGTCTCCTACTCACGCCCTTGGGAAACTAGAACTGGAGCCAAGGAGCCTAATCTAAACTGGCTCACAAACTAGTAATATCTGTGGGAACAGGACCCGGTGACTCTAACCCAAACCCAGTCACATACTATTATAGTTTTTGTCTTCTACTCATTCCATCGGCCCCTTGGAACAAGACCCCTGTGTCCTGAGGAAAACTACATACTAGTGTTATCTGTCTTCTTCCAATGTACCTCGACCTCCTGGAAACAAGATCAAGGAACCATAAACCAAACTATATCGCAAACTAGTATATTGTCTGGCTTGTTACAAATGGCTACAGACAGTCTTGAATATAAACATAAACTTGAATATGTCAATATAATTAACGTTTTCGAATGCTGACTTTTGTCCAACACCAGGGACCATAGCGGAATGGGCCAAAATAATAGTCATTCTTGGATGTTGTTGCGACGATATGGACAAGTGCAATATCAAGCTTGGTAACATCCACCCACAGATTTAGGACGAGATAGAGTAATGGATAGACGTAATGATAGAGACTGTCACATGCATTTGAGTTGTTCATTAATAAGGCGTACATAAAATGACTATTCATAATAATCCAGAACTATGTCGAAAGGTGTCCAAATATGGCTTAACCCCCTTCTTTCTATCTTTATATATATATTCCAAAAATGCTGAAGAAAGTTCAGCCCCAAGCATCAATATTTATATTAATATTACCTTCAAACGTCGGACAGCCTAAACCTAAGTTGATAAGAATAATTAATAATGCTAAGTATTATACTTATAAATAAGTAGTGATATGAATTCAGAAATTCTGGTGCGTTAAGAAATTAACATTCGTAACAGTCGAGGCTTCAGAAAGTTTTAAACTATGGACACCGCTAGATTAAAGGCATTAACAAGTCCTGTTTGTTTCCTTAATTTCCTTATATATAGCCCTCCATGATTGTGTTTTAAGTTACTGGATGTACTTCAATATCTGTAGAGTATGAATTAACTTTTATCCTGAGGAAAAAAAAGTAATTAAACACGCCATTTTGACTTTGACCCTCACTTTTCACTCTGGTTGGTGATCCAACCATTCCTCGTGAAGCTTTTCAAGACCGAATTTATCTTCAAGAAAAAAGTGTTTCTTTCGTTTACCTGTTGCTATTTTACCTGACCTCTCCACCCTTGCCCATAATACCTATCCATAAGGTATACATGTTCATTGTGTGAGTTCCTGCTTCAGGGCCTTTCAAATAGTGGGTGTGGTTTCGTATCAATATATGAATGCTGGAGAAATGGGTGACCATATTATGTCAACATTAAAAGACTATATGCACTTAGAAAAGGTAACGCTTAATTTATAACAACTATTTAGGGCTCGTGCATTTATTACGCATTTTTGGTAATTGTATATAAAAATCAAATTCAAGGACATGAAGGTGACAATTTTAAATAGTGATAACATTTACAGAATTAACTAACTCTACAAACTTAAAAATATGTTATATCTTCTAAGAACACTCTTCTTTCATTAAACTATAGATCATTCTCCAAAACAAAATGCTATTCATCTGCGTTTTTCTCTCCTTAATTGTTCCTCTTCCAGCTTCAGTTTCTAATCCGTGTGATGACACCATTATGCTAAACCATGTATTTTTTAATTTTCTTTTACAGTAATATGTTGCAAATAAAGCTGAAATTGAAAAATACAAGTGCTTTTATAAAATAGTGCTCTGTTTGAATTTTCCAATCTAATAAGGTAATTTTAATCAACTGTTCATTAATTATTTTCGACATGATACAATAACATCCCGAGCCGCTGTGTTGAACCACGCTTGTCATGGTCACAGGGTGGGATCACTGTTACAGCTCCCCCATCCATCTATCCATTTACTGATACCGTTAGTTTCATTTGTAACGAGCCCCTGTGGGGTATATTGCCCATATTAGGACATAACCTTTTCTCCCAAAGCCCCTTGGGCAATCGATTCAAGAAATGGCTCCCAAAATGTTGTAGTAACAGGAAACAAAAAATTTTTTACAGAATTATGGGTATGGAAAATTCCCCACTCTTAGAAAATCAGTAAAGAGAATAAATTTCATGAGCGTATTTGGATCAATCAGAATCATATTGAGTGATTATAGATTGGAAAGTGATTGTGGATTATAAGGGTGACCTTTAACAATGTATTACATAGCTAACCTTATCTGTGATTGTAGATTGTTCTGTAAGACAATGTAAATATGTTGATATGATCTTTTGACCATAGAAGGTTCTAGAAAGCTATCTACTTTCTGTCTTGTTTGTAAGTTGTAAATAGTTTGTTTACTGATGTTTGAGTTCAAGGTCTATTTTCATATAGAAATTTAGATGGTTCTGGAAGCGAACTTTAGATTCACATCCTTGTCATTCTATCATGTCTTAGGTTTTTGTATAACTTTGAAGTAAATATAATAATTTCATTTTTACTGTAAGTTTAGCTTTAAAGTCATTGTTAGCTGCGTTTAGGTATAATTTGAGAGGAATCATTCATTTAAAAATTATTCATTGCAGTTTTGGACTAAATCACTATTTTGAGATTATTGTAAATTCATGGAAGGACATTCTGGATTATATCACTGTGATTATCAAGACTGTTGGCACATCAGCTCATTCAAGGGTATTGGCATATCATCACTTTCAATAGTGGAATTTATTCTGATCACTCTATACCTTTGGGCTTAAGCTGGAACTTTCAGGATTATATGAGATTAAATTCACAATATTATAAGTTCGTTTTAAATTTTCACTTTATATTCTAGGTAAATAAATTATTTGCTGAATTTTACAAAACTTCCTGGCTCTTCTTCTTCTGTTACTTAGTATCAGACCATAGAGTCGTAACACAAACTCTATTATTTATATCTCGACTAGAAAGTAAGACAGTTCAGCAATGTAATACATCAATAACTGTGAACTGAGTTCATACTACTTTTCTTATGCGGTGGAATAACATACCCCTCAGCCCATATTTATGGAAAGTAAAAAATAGTGGTTTTTTTGTGACAAAGTGTACTAATGCTTGAATATACCCAGCCCCCCCCCCCAGTGACTTGACTTTAACTGATTAATTGATTTCATCATTTCTGATTCTGTTTCTTGAAAGCATCATTCAGTTCCTCAAACATGATGTTAAATTCATTTCTTCACATAGTTTTAAATTTATTTCTGACATACCTTTATAATCATTTCTCACATACCTTTAAATTCGTTTCTCACATATCTTTCAATGAAATGCAAAATATCATCATCTGGATTAAAGGGTATTTTGGATATTTTACGGCTTTAAAAAACTGTTCAAATGATGAAAGTTTGATATTGCTAGGTTTCTTACCAGGATAACTGCTTAAATAAAATGTAGCATTGTTTAAAACGCAGAACTACAAAAAAGACTATTAAATCTCTGTCATTTTCGTTTTATATGTACATATGGTTGACTTGTACTTTGACAAAATATATACTTACTTAATCCTATTTTCATTGGATTTATTCTGGCGGTATTCATTCAGGATATCCATGATATAACGTCTACTGCATAACATTCTCGATTAAACTACATATATTTTACACAATTATTAAGAATACGACTTTTATTGTCACATATACCTTGCTATTAAATAACTGCGAAACAATAAAATCAATAACATTATTAAATAACTGCAAACAGACACCATCAATAACATTTTATAAACTATAGTTGTTTACAGCCAAAATGTAGTCCAACTTTACTGATTCTGGGTCACTGAGAACGAAAATGCTTAAAATTGTTGATTGGCTCTGGTTGGTTTTAAATATATGATAATTGGTAAGTATATACGATCCTTGACTTGGGAATGGAGGAGGATAAATGAGTTATGAAGGATATCGATATAAACAAGAAATAACTAAAATACATCTTTGACTGGATCTGTGAATAAATGTATGACTGAGTTTGGACAGTACTTGCTTTTTAGGCAAAACAATGAATGATGCAATCTGAAACTGGTATTGCGTCATACATAATATGAATTGCATCATGTAATTACAAGAAGTCATGATGCAATCATAACTAAGCTTACATCACTCTGCTGAACAAATTGCCCTATATTAGCTCCAGAAATCATACAGTATCGTGCTCACTTATTTGTCAGTGTTTGATTTTGCAAAGGGACACATTTCTGTTCAGCCAAATTGAGCAGAGATGCCCCGTACTAGTGTGAACAATGCAGATAGCTTCTGCTATGTTTTGTGGTGAAATGACTTTTGCATCAAAAAAGGTCAGTGTAACCACTATCGTTAAGAAAGCCTATCACCTTTATTTTGGCTGCAAAATTGGAGATCAGGACAAGAGGTGGGCTCCACAGATATGCTGCAACACTTGTGCCACAGATCTTCGCCAGTGGCTGAACAGGAAATGGAAATCTATGCCTTTTGCAGTACCAGTGATTATGATAGAGCCAACAGATCATATCAACAATTGTTACTTCTGCATGTTGCCTCCAGTTTGGAAAGGTATGTCAAAGAAGAGAAAGTGGACTGTGCATTATCCAAACATTTCATCAGCTATACTCCCAGTACCAAACGGAGAAGGACTGCCGGTTTCTGATGCACCAGGATTGTTCTCATTTGAGTTAGACGAGGAAGAAGATGAAAGTTCTAGTCCTGAACCATCAATGTCACATGACCCATATTTTTTGCCATCCTTCTCCTCTGAATCACACCTCATTACACAAGGTAAACTGAATGACCTTGTCAGGGATTTGGAACTATCCAAGAGTAAGACAGAACTGTTGGGCTCCAGAGTATAGCAGTGAAAACTCCTGGCAGGTGATGTTAGGATTTCCATGTTCAGTGACCGTCAAAAGGATATTGTCCCATTCTTTTTCATGGAAGGTGATCTTGTAGCCTGCAGCAACATAGATGTTGTGATGGCAGCCCTCAACATCGTTCATGATCCAGATGAGTGTAGACTATTCATTGATTCCTCGAAGACAAGTCTTAAATCTGTTTTCCTGCTTAGTGGCAATGTTTTGCCTTCAATTCCAGTTGGTCATGCAGTCAATATGAAGGAAACCTATGAAAACATGAAACAACTTTTTGAGGTGCATAAGCTATGACCAAAATCAGTGGCAGCTTTGTGACGATTTGAAGGTTCTTGCTCTCTTGCTTGGTCTGCAGACCGGATACACAAAGTACTACTGTTTTCTCTGCGAATGGAATAGTCGTGCGAGAGATTCCCACTACATCAAGAGAGAATGGCCATTCTGACAGTCATTGGAACCTGGGAGGAAAAATGTTCAGGTTCAGCATCCACCTCTTGTTGAATCAAGGACGATTTTGTTACCACCCTTACACATCAAGCTGGGTATGATGAAGAATTTTGTCAAGGCCATGGACAAAACACAAGCAGCTTTCAAGTACCTCCGTGGAAAATTTCCAAGTTTAACTGAAGCTAAGATAAGGATGGTGTCTTCATTCGCCTTCAGATTCGTGAAGTCCTACGAGATGATGCATTTGGCCGTGCACTGCGTGGCAAGCAAAAGATGGCATGGAAAGCTTTCCAGTTAGTGGTGACAAATTTGCTAGGAAACAAAAAGGCAGACAACTACAGGGAGTTGGTGAAAAACCTCCTCAAGGCATAGAAAATCTTTGATTGCAACATGTCACTAAAGATACATTTTGTGCACTCTCATCTGGTTTTTCCCACCGAACTGCGGAGCAGTGAGCGACAAGCACGGCGAGCGATTTCACCAGGACATTGCAACAATGGAGAAACGCTATCAGGGCAAATGGAGCCCATCAATGCTTGCAGAATATTGCTGGAGAGTGACAAGAGATGCTCCATTTAAGGAATACAAGAGACAAGCCAAGAAGTGCCGAGTAGACACTGAATAAGGACTAAACTATGTACTTATATTTACATTATAGATTGTTGCCTTTTGTTTCATAATAAATTTTATTTATATAACCTTTTTGCTGTTTTTGTTTAAAGTGTTACATAAACAGGACATGTGAAATATTATCATGTAAAACAACCATAAACACATAAAACTAATTACGTTTCCAATTTATGATTAAAACTACTATCTACACAATATACATAGACGTAAAATGTAAAAACTTAAATATCTTGGAAACAGTAGCCACTCAGTTGTTGCAATTTTCATATTTGAATTCAGCACTCAAAATCCATAATGAATAGTACATTTTATCTCTGAAGCAGACGACGTCTAAAACTTGTTGACCACTGATTTATTAACGCTATTACCTGCAGTACTACTTCGTACATAATTCTGCATGACAGCCAATTTCACAAGAAAATCATCCAATGTAATAACTCCAACATGATTTAGTGCACTTACATCTTTCCATGTATACTTGTATTTAACACATTCATAGCTTTGCATACCATTGTTATAATCAACACTAAAATCGTTAATTTTCCATATAACCAAATTCAAAACATGACGAAATTTAAACAAAAGACAACGCACTATTCTCTGACGCTTATGAAAGGATTTTTCAGCTAAACTTCTACAAGTGACTACTTCTCCCAACTCCAGCAAACTCCCCCCTCCAAAAGAGAAAAAGAAAAGAAAATACAAATAAACAGACAAAGCACTTACTAACAGGTGATATTTCTTGGCTTAAAACAATTGCTGTTTTATTGATTGCCAGTTATATTGAAATATTTGTATGATGATAGCTGATTGCTCGCGGTCGCGCTCAGCAAAAATGATGAATTAGGACAGAACCGTGTTTAAACTGATATACCAATTTCCCGGGTTTTGAAAAGTGTTTTTATGAATTGATGATTGGGCAAAAACATACTAATCATTTTGTTCATTCAAATTTTTTATTGTGATTTCCTTGTAACAATTTGGGATCGACTCTGTGCTATCTTGTCTGACATTGTGTAGGTTATTTCTTGATTTATTGTGAAGTATTAGTCTGCCAGTACCATTCAATAAATCATTGTTTTCAAACTATATAAAATGTGAAATCCAAATGACTAATACCTGCAGATTCAGATCATCTGCTGTTCATAGCAAAACTCTTGGAGAGGTTAGGGGCGACATTTATCAATGGATAAACACACACACACACACACACACACACACACACACACACACACACGTGCGAGGACTGCATATTTTCTACATTGATGTGGACTGTTTGTTTTTGTGGGGCGCGGACCAATAACAAGTAATTCGAGAGAACGAATTATTTTTTAGTTTAATATCCTGTTAGTGCTTTGTTCAGACACAGACTCATGGAGAACATATGGAAATGAAAACAAAATCAGTTGTTTCGGGCCATTACCATTGCCTAGATTCGCTGATCAGTAAATAATTGGAAAGGAAATCATGTTTAAACATATCAATAAGTAAGCAATTGGAAAGGAAAATGGTTTTTAAAGATCAATAAGTAAGTAAATGGAAAGGGAAAAAATTAACAAATTTCGTGATATGATGCTATTATTGTGTAATGCATATCTATCTATCTATCTATCTATCTATCTATCTATCTATCTATCTATCTATCTATCAGGCAAAAAGTCTACCTACCGATCTATTAAATTTATTTATTTATCAACTGTTATAGGAAGACGAGGGTCACCATTAATAGCCTTGCCATCTCTTTGTGCATGTTTACCCTGCTGATGGTGCAGCTGCAGTTTACACAAGCTGTTTGGGGTCCAAATCCTGGTATGTAAACGCTCTTCTTCTGTTTGTTTGAAACCATACATCTTTTCGTGTCAGTGGTAGTCATTAATGTTATCTATATATACTTTTTAATATGCAATAATTAATTGCTTCTTTATGTTTTGATGCTGTACGATTTCCAAATAGAATAGAAGGTATGATGGGAAATCTTATATTTTCACATGTGAAAATCTAAGGATATATTTTTCACATGAGACAAAAACATAAGAATGATAAAATATGAAAATTATTTTACCAGTGAGTCTCTATATATGACACTTAAGTATGCAATAAAAGCTGATATTGGTTATATTATTCATTATTGTCAGTTTTAAAAGACAATATTATTCATATAACATAAAATGGCTCGATGTCATTTCATTTGTGAGGTATGTTTGTATGTATGTATGTAGGTGGATAAATACGTGTGTCAGTCTGTTTGTAATCCAGTTTTTACCCTGATCCCCAGATTATGATCTCAATCAAAATCTGCCTGATAAGGTCAGCATTAAATGCGTCTTTCTAGAACAGGAGGAACACGTGGATGAGCATTTTGTAGGTTAACGGCATTATAACAAACATCGCCTTCAGATAATTAGCAAATGCAATCTTATTAAACAATTTAATAATTTCGGTTTCTATTCATAACAGGACCTTAACCCTATTGCAAAGTCGTATTATATGTGACAGCAGAATTACATTGCAGGATATTAACTTATTGCAAATTCATAGAGTATCGGACATCAGGTTTTTATAGATATTGGATCTTATCCCTATTTCAGTATCTTGCAGCAGAATTAAATAACGGAAGCTTAACCCTAATGCAAATTCACAGAGTATCTGCCGGCAGGTTTGTATAGATATTGGAGCTTATCCCTACTGTAAATCATTGTGTATCTGAAAGCAGAATCTTTTCCGTACAAATAAAAATATTAATCATTCTCAGGAATCATTAAAGTTTTGTTCTTTCAAGCATCACATAAAATTGGTACGACACTACCAGTGTCAGATTATTGATATTGTGCTGATAATGGCTGTTGTAATGAATATCTCCGACGGCGGTATACTGAATAATGATATTTCAGCTGAAAATCCAAGGGGAAAGATAGAAAATTAGGACTGGTTTATAAACTGTACAACACACAGTGACTGGTTATAGTATACTGCTAATTCTCACAGGGGTGTGTGTACCCGTTCATATTACTGTTTTACCTGGTGGACGTGTACAAGGTTGAGCTGCGTTGTGAAGGACCAGAGTTGGTCCATTTGGTATAATTCTTTCTCTCTCCCAGATCATTTAGCATCTCACAAAACAACTGATATTTTGGTCATTTCTCCTCGACTTGTTCCGCTATTGCTTTGGTTTGCCTTTCCATGCAAGCTTTTAGGGCTGTAATCACCGCACCTTTGGTGACTTAAAGCATGACGTACTCAGTATTGGTAATATATATGATACCCTTCTGTAATCAAGTTGTCAATGTTTTGCAGAAATGCCCGTTCGACCTTGGTAATCATTTAATTTGAGGTGACACATTTTCTGTTTAAGTTAACTAGTCTAATAGCTTTTACTTGGCCAAAACCCTTTAGTATTTGGACACCCATATATGTAGCAATCAGGATATTAATGCACGAGGAAGGCATGTTTGCATAACTTAACTGATATACACGACTGGATCACATCACTGTGTGGTAAGAGTGAAAGAGAGTGTGCTACAGTAATGAAGCAACGTGGCCTCATTTTACAACAGAGAAGCCATGTGGCCTCAGCTATAATATAGAATCAAAGTAGCAACAACAGTAATATATTTTCGAACATACTATAAAGTAATAAGTGGGACAGTTTATTGCTATGAAGCAACATGTCCCCAGCATAGGGATGTTATTTTAAGGATCTGGTGCATGTAAAAATGTGTCAGAACACAATTTGCATACTGCTACAGAAGCATACTGCCATCGATGTGAAAAGAAAAAGAAAGTTAAATAAATTTCCAAGTTATTTGTTTATCTTTTTTATCAAAATAATAAAATTGAAACATGAAAGCCTTAGTATCTTGATTTCGATCTTAGAAAGTAATACATTTCTCTCTTATTTAAAATACACTTGAGAGCAATTCTATTTATAGTACTTGTTGTGGACCTATGTAACAAGCCCCAATGTCCCAATATTACATGTTGAAGGCCTATAATATTAAAAGTGTGCTCTTAAAGTAATAAAATTTATGTTTGAGACTGTTTGTAATGAAAGAGGTGGGAAATATTGAACCATAATTCTGTATATAGTGCAGACATTTCTCATCCTCGCCACCGATGATCAGTGGTGCAAAACTATCATTGGAAATACAAACGTATATAAAGTAATGTTTGCAGATTTTGTTACCGTCATAATTTTAAACAAATGTTTTTCGTCCGCTCTACTTCGTAGCAGTCATTATGAAGATTTCGCTAAACTGTTTTGACAGAACAAGTTCAGAATAAAATATCCGTTGTTACGCATATGTAATTAAATTGCTTGTGTGTTAGTTTTAAAATTCTTTTTTATTTTATTTTTGTTTCATTACATTTTATTGTAATGATTATTGCAGGGATTCGAAATTCTTTTTCAGTAATTCTGTTTATCTAAGACGTAAAACGTATTACATTAGGAATATTTTTAGTTTACCTTTGTCTGCGGTAGTGTAATCGCTACGCGAAAATGATTGGCTATTGCCAAGGTCATTTCGACTAGTCTGAATAAACAATGTTTTATTTTTATAGTTATTTCAGAGTGATAGTAGATAAGGGTTCTTCTTACGTGACAAATCGCATTTTCCTATTGCGTTGTTTCGAGTGTTAAGAGACCATGTAATCTATGATAATTCGGGTGAATATATAACCCTTTTTGAGCGCTCGTCAGTCAGTTGTATTCTTGATACCCAGAAGGCCGGATAGGTTATTTTGTTGTTGAAACCAGATTGTTTTTGAAATTCATTTATGTTTGGAATTTAATAATTTATTCTCTAGAAAACCAAACGAGTGTACTGTTTTATAAATTCTGGGAGAAAGAAATTCAGTGGAAATTTATTCTGGAATTATTCGGAAACAAAGATTGAGATTCAGTTGAGGAATTGTTGATATTCGTACACTGGACCACATCTGACGTCATCGCCTTCCATATTTGTACGTCGTCGAGATTCGAACCTGGATTCTAATAGAACTATTTAGTGATAGGACTTGTATTTTTCATTCTTAGGATTATAGTTTGGATTATATTCACAGACCGTAAGTCCTATTTACCAATTTTTATATTGTTTTCTAGGGAAATAAATTATTTTGTTAAAATATACAAAGCTTGTTGACTTCACTCTTTTCTTCTGTTACATTTGTACGAGCCTACACGTAACAAAACAAAGGACAAACACACATGCAAAAACACACACTCAGAAGCAAGGATAATACGTGTTTATGGACATACTACTATACCCTCACATACAAATGCACACACATAAGAAGATACAAACAAGGTAGACGAACGTTTCTGAATGACATACAAACACCAAAACATACAAACATTAAAAAAAAAAAATTATTTTCAAATTGATCAGTCAATAGTTCCTAGAGATCTTGTTAGCCAGAGATCTTGTTAGACCTGAAAAGGGCTGATTTGTTTTGGCAATCACTTAACGTATAGGAGCATTGCCCCATATTTCTGCAGGCTTTCCCATTGGATAACGCCTGCTTCTGCGGAAGAAGAAAGAAACTCCTTCCTCTTGCTTCATTCTCTGCTGCAGTCTGTGTCTTCTGTCCACTTTTCCTCTTTTTCTTTCAGTTCTTCTCCATTCCTCTGACTTTCGAATCAGATTTAGCCTGAAACAATACGTATGAACGTGGGCTTCGTTAAACTTAGTTAACTTCGAATACATATTTCTGGTAGACGAGTCAACGATAGGTGGACAGACTGGCGATGGGTTGACAGACAATGCCCCAAGAGCTGAAGCGATGAAAAACATCCCTACGATTCTTAAATGCAATTTATAACATGATCCAGAACGATACAGTGAGATGAGGAGTATATATTCATACAGTGTCAATAAAAAAAACCCCAGCATACACCAGTTTTCAAAAATTCAACATGTTTAATGACTACAAGAAACTTCTCAAATACAAATCAAGTTAGCAATCTTACAACCAGGAATAAATGTACGAGACTGGCAACGTTGTGGAGTCAAATTCGACTTCCACTAAATTCTTTTCCTTGCGTCAAAGCGGCATCTTTCAAAGCGTGGAATCCTTGTGTCATCATCAGTTTTTAATAGGCTGTCATATCTCTTAAACCATGTCCTCGTTGTCGGGCGAATCTTCGTTACACAGGATACATAACTTATAAGTCGCTAGAGAAGAGTTTTCGAAAATGTAGTTTTACCTTTCGAGAATGGAATGTTGTGTCCCACATCCCTCATACCAATGTTGACGCTGTCGATATACGAACTACTGACAGGCACATAATGAGGTTACGCAAATTCACGATGGACGTGATACATGTTTCGACCCTCATCGTAAACAATCATGGCAGAAATCGCTTTGAAAGGAATGAATACCAGTAACTGCGCGGCTGTGTTTCCCACCACATTGTATTCCACCACATTGGAGTAATCAAACATCAAATTAATTCCTTCGTTCAGTTGCACAAGATATTCAAAGTTCTTGAAAAATTCCTCGTTGCTGTTGATGGCTTTGTTAGCCGTAGCCGTGACTCCATCAAAGATAATACACAATTAAGGAAAAAAGTAACGGCTAGGATTATGGTATCCGACAAAATACATGTCCAGACGGTGAGAAAGCTTTTGGTACTCGATCTTGACAAGTATGTCATTTTAAGTAAAGGCTTCGCTAAAATTGTTCATCGAACATGGAAGTTATCCTTTCCACCACATACTGAGTGTTAAAATAATACCTCAACAGGAATTCTGATTGTGCATATAGTCAAATGAGGATTGGTTGATGATGGTATTTGAATTCGTACACTAACGGATCATTTTTGTCCAAACTTTCTTGCACTTGCTCGTTCAAGATATCGACAACGAAAGTGTTTTGATTTTCAGTGATGTTTAGGACTTGTGTGTAATGAATGATATCTACAAAAGCGACTTCCCAATGCGCTCCGCGATACCAATGGATGGTCTGAGCAATTTGGCCGTGAAACAACAGAGGGTGTTTTTGGAAAAGACATCCATGGAACTGTCACTGGGTAAAGTTAAGTAAAGGTGGTTATTCATAATTCCTGGGATCTGCTATCCGAGAAGTCATTCGAACTCAAATGAGTTTCTAAAAGAGGGCTGAAGTTGATATTTTTGGGGATGACTGGCGTTGGTCGCAAGGCTCCCGTTGTTACTGGAATATTTGATTGAAGGATTGGTCAGAAGGTAACCGTTGCAACTACTGAGTAAAATGGTCCACACTTGTTTGTCTCTTTATTGCAAACTCAAACTGGCGATGGCAGCTCCGATGACACATTAAGCCACATTGATTTGTGAGATAAACACGCGTTGCATTTTAGGCACACGTTCTCTACACCACACCCACATTGGCTGCTTTTGTAGATTTTGAAGAGAAGAACTCTGAGAAGGAGCAGTCACTGCTTATGCTGCTGTGTTGAACGGCATGATGGTCACTACTTTTCATAGTCGATGACTTGAAAAGCGTGGATAAAAGAATAAAAACTCGGGAGTAATCCTTTCCAATGCACTTTCATTTCTTCGACTCGGAGTGTGCCTACTTTACTGGTTCTCCGATCCAGAATATTTTCGATGCCGCACGATTCGTTTCTTTGTTTAGTTAATTCTTGCAAGTCCGGCAAGTAAAGTGTGCCTTTTAACACCTCACCGATCATGTCTCCCAATCTTTAGTTGAGTAAATGACGGCCACGCACTCGTCCAGTGACAGAAAAGAATTCGGTAGGCCAGTTCAGTAAATAAATTGTCGATGGTGCGTTTGATTTATCCATTACGCACCCAATCTCTGGTCGTTAACAGCAGGTCACGTTTCTTGGGGAAACTTCTTCGGGGACGCATCCAATGCTCCGATAGTATGATTGATTGTAAGCGTTGACCAGACGCGGTAAGACATAGAAGGTGCGTTGATGCGTAAAATATTTCCACATATGTTCTTTTAAGGTACGTTGAAAACGTTTCACGCTGCTGGCTTTGGCGTATTCACGGTGGTTAAGACATGGATGTCTCTTGTCTTGAATTCTTTTTGGAAAGCTTGGTTCAGTACTTCGGTGCCTTTGTCTGTCTGAGAGAAAGAAAGTGTCGACAACTTTGTTTCAACACAGTGGCGTCACTAGGGTTGGTGTCACTCAGTGCTTTAACTCATGGTGTCACCCCCATGGACCTCCTTCCTGCACAAAAATTCAACAAATTTTATATACAGTCGTGTGCGGTAACTCATGGTATCACATCCCATGGACCTCCTTCCTGCACAAAAATTCAAAAGTTTTATAGACAGTCATTTTGGTGTCACCCCCTCTGATGGTGTCACCCGGTGCGGTCCGTACCCCCGCACCCCCTAGTGACGCCACTGTTCAACACCAGTTTTAAGGCTCACACTAACTCGGAACTCGTGTCAAAGGTACAACTCAGGCGAATTTTAAAAAAGACGTCGATGACACAAAACAAATATTTGTAGCTGTGATTGTACGTGGCCACATGAGAGGAGTCGGTTTAATCGGCTTGCCATTGATGATCGATGCCCTACACTTTGGTTCGAAAGCTTGAAAATTTCCGTCGAATGGGTTTGTACAACGTGTGCGTCGCTTGTTCGCGTGTACCCACTGTTCCACCTGGGGTAAATGTAAACTTTTGAGTTGGGATTTGGCAGCACGATACATTTCTTGGTGTTTGCTAAAATTTGCTCTACTTTGAGCAAGGGTCCTAGCATGGGTAGAATTCCCTCCGTGTTGTACCAACATATTTTTCTTTTGACTGATGGGTATTTCCATTTTGACATTTAGCTAAGAACGTTTCGATGTTTTCCTAAGCGTTCTATCAAGTGCTACAACAAAGACACCGTTCCTTTCAAGACAAACAACATTCATACACACTATCGATGATTTTTAGGGCTCTTAGAAGTTGTTTTCACATGTGTGGATGGGCTTTCGACAGTAACGACAACACGTCTCAATGTTTCGCTAAATTAAGAGGGAGGCAGTCCCTTTCTGTTTTCTTTTCTGGCAGGAAAGTGGTTTTGTGCACTTCTGGAGGGTGACATCTTTTTCCTTTCAGGAGTTAAACCCAGTGAAGCGAATTGCCTGGCAAACGTCGATTTTATAATGAAATTCGTCTCCACTTATTGTCGTTACGTCGTATCATTTTCATGATGGGCACATCTCGACGCTGAGGCGTCCGCAACGGACTAAATCATGACAGTTCTGCTTTGGATAAATCCAGTAAACTTTGTAACATTCCCGATCTCTCTTGAACATTGAACTTGGGGGAGGGTACTTTTTTACCTGCCACAGCTGCTGCTAAAACAGACGAAGAGGATGTCGCCACTGGAGAAGCTCCTTTAGAAAAGGCTTTCGATTGTTTTCATCAAATCTGGAAAGCTGCGTGTTAAATCGGGTTTGGGTGGCATCATGAGCAACTGCGAAGTCAAAGGAGCTAGAGACATAGTCACCGAAAGTCGTGGTTTGGTGGAATAAGGTTGCGTCCGAGCAGCAGTGCCCCTCTTTCTGATGAAAACTGTTTTCTTCTTTGGATTTTTCGATTTCTTGGTGCTTTTCCTTTTCTGGGAGTGCGGTTGGGTTGTCCTAGTCGTGCCACTCTTTTTGGATGTCTTTTGGAAGATGATGTTATCTTAGGGACTGCTTGGGCATTAGGATCACATTTTAGATATAAACGAATGATGACACCTCCAAGAGAGCGCTGCATCCAGGTTTTTAAAGTGATTTGCTTTCCGGTTTGAGTATCGATTATGGCATCTGCCAGTTGTGACAAAGCCACTTTATGTTTGCTTTGATGAGGGATGTGAATAATGCCTTGAAGTAATTGACGTGTCATCACCATAAACCATCGGAAGACTTCTTTTAGACTGGCTTCTAAAACACAGGCACGCAATTATGGATTTTAATCGCGATCGATTCCTACAGGGAGGAAATCAATTTGGCTGGAAAGTGAGATTAAAGGAAATGATGTTGACAACGGTGATATAGAAAATAAGTGACGGAGGTTTTTATAGTTTTCTTCGCGCCGTCGGGGACGTGTAAATGATCAGCCCTCCTTCTTGGCACCAGTCGTGAAACACATGGATACGAACTCGCAAATAATCGGGGATGGTGGGTTTTAAATCAATGAGGAAATAAGCTTCAGGTGTTTGAATGGCATCGTCATACGCATAGACAGCCAAGGAGTTACTAACTGTTTGGCTAACACTTGTACTTGAGATTTATCTCTGGGTCTTTTAAACAAGACCATTCAGTGAGCGTTGAGACTAATGATGCGATGGGTTTTACTTTGTTGAAACAAAGTTTAGGTAATGAAAATGTTACTGGCACTATGATGATGGTCTTTGCGTGTAAACTAAAGTTTAATTCCTTATTAGTCTTCTCCTAACATGTCGTCGAAGATGACCAGATGTTCTTTAATCGAGTCAGACACGGTCCAGTCGTCTTCACGAGGAATGCCTTTAATATGATTGAATCTCTTTGACTTTCTTGAAGGAGGCTGTAAGCCCATTGCCACTCTTTCTAAGACCACACGATGTGCTGGGGCGGACGATCGATCAAATGTGATTTGTTCAAACTTTTAACAAAATTTGTTTTGCCGGAATCACTTGGTCCAGCAATTAATATGTTAGAGGGATGGTGAAGATACAGTGCCTCCCAGCTTGAACGATCTAACTTTTCGTCAATGACTTTGAGGGTAGAGGCAGAGGAGATAGAGGAGGAAGATGTAGCCATAGCGAAGGTGTTCAGAAGTTTGAAAATAACACAGAAAACAGAAGAGAGTCATAGTTTTGAAACACGTTTATTCAGTGTTCAAAGTTGGCACGAAATGCAAAAACACAAAAGAATCAAATGGTTAACTACATCGCTAAAATGCAACGCAAGAGGATCACAGTGCAATACAAAGAAGCCTCTGTGCAACATTGTCGATGAGGCTGTGGTGTCCTAGAATTTCTAGGGACACGCAGTAATGTTCATTGAGTTTCTACATCATGCACAGTCTTTATTTTTTCCTCCCAGAATGACTTTCATTCGATGTCGACCACGCTACTGCTGTCATGAATTTAGTTTTCCTTTGTGTCTGGTTCTTCTGTCACTCTGGCTAACACGGGTATCAAAGTCACATTTTTTACTTTACGTTTAAAGTTCCCTTATGTTTTTGGATCAATTACAAATATCTTGCATTCCAGCATCGAAGCCAACGCTTTTCTAGGCATGGGGATCTTTCCATTTGATGTGTAGGCCATAAGCTACACACACACATTTTCGTAAGCATCCAATGTCGATAAATGGTCACGAATCATTCTTTCAAGCAGAGGTAGAGAAATATCGATATGGAAGCGCGACGCTTTAAAAAGAATAAGTATATCATTCACATTTAAAGAAGCATCTGTGAACTCTTCGTAAATAGTCCACAAGGAATCTGCTGGCAAACAAAGTCCCAAAACGTAGTCACTAACAAGCGCACCACATATCGTCTAAAATTCAGTCGAGACAAAAATTCAGTCGAAACAAATATTGTAAAAAATTGTTCGGTAATCCTTCAAGGTCTGAGTACTGTCATTGACTTCCTTCCAGGGAATCTGTCGCAACACTACTGATAAAGGTAGTGTTATGACAGCAAACATTTATAATCTCGTTTGTATTGGTAATATAAATAATGTCTTCCAAGAATCAGTCTTCTTCTACTCGTCGTCGCAGGGTCGTGGCCAACACCCTTGTTTATCTTTGTGATGGAAAAATTGCACTCCAATAATCAGTCTCCGTATCCTTTGGAAAATAGTTTTTTTTTTAAAAGAAAAATGGATGAATGACGTTACGTTTGCGTTTCATTTGTATTTTGACAAACACGTTGTAAATCAATCCTCTCAGCCCCAGAGTTAGATTCTGAATGTGCTCTTATAAACTAGTCATTTACAGCAATGCCTTTCTTTTGGAGGTAAAGATGTACTATTTGCACAGAGCCTCGTTTATTCCAGTGTAAAACCGAAATGTTTTAGTCACTACCTCACACACCATACTTCGCACACACCATACTTCGCACAGACGTTTCTGCTTGAAGCGAAAATCACTTTTGCAAACGTTTTTATAATCCTCCAACTCTTCCTTTGGAATGATGCGAAGTCTTGTCCCCTTGCAAATATAAATCGTAGCATCCAAAGCCTTCTGATTGTAAGTTAATTTGTCAATGTCTAACTATTTAAACACTTCAAAAGATTCAATCCTCTTCTAGCATTTAGGTACCAGTGTTTAAAACATTGGTGCCATAAAGGATGCAATTGTTCTTTGCATTTCACATGTATCTTGACAAACTCTTTGTAAATTAGTTTTCTCAACTCCAGAGGTAATCTACAAATAGTTTCTTGTAGAGTATCCATTAAGATATTGCTTGGGTCCCACTAAAGGAAGATAGTGACAACTCGGAGACCATTGATCATGTTCTAGGTAAGCTGAGTCTTTCTGCTCCCATTCGTGAAGTGGCACACCGCACCTGAAACACTTCACTTTATTTCCTTATCTCAAGTAGATAAATCCAGCTAGGGCTAACGATTCCGGTGTAGGAATTTTGTCCACCAATAACATTTTTCTGCGACCGGAGAGGAAACGTGGGTCATGTAAAGTGTTGCTTTGTCATCATTGAATTGAAACTTGGATTGCTAAACGTATTGAATCTTGTCGATGACTTTGGAAGGTATCAATTCTCTGGGCTGCTAAACTGGATCAAGAAGGGAGACTTCAAACTGTTATGATACATGGAAAGTCTCCAACAATCGTCTTCTTTGGCTTGGCATCGCCGCTTAAGCCTGGTTAACAAGGAATCACATTAATCCATACTGAAACGTTATTTTCCAAGCGGCCCATCGGACCTAAAATCGTAAAACGTCTCTGTGTAAGCCGTGGATCTAAAGTTTTGGAAGAGCGTTTTCCCGTCTCTCGAATATGGTAATACTTTTCGGATATCACTGGCTGAATTTCGTTGGAGTAGACTCTTGGTTTGGACGTAGACGTGAAAGGTGTTGATTCAGGTTCACTCATGTCATCTTCAAAATCGCTTGCATGGACTTGGGCCAACGCTACAGCTCGTGTGCGACCTCTTACTATCTTCTTCTCTCACAGTGAAATCGTGCCATCGTTTTATTTTGACTGAAAACTTTCATTTGACTAGGTTCTACACGCACCGGACCTCTGTATATAAGGTGAGTGTCTTAGATTATTCATTCAGTTCTCAAATGAAAGTGTAAGAGCCAATAGAGATCGAACTTCTGGCCAAAGCTTTGAGAGGCGTCAAAAGAAAGTTTACTTCAGAAATGAGGACATAATTTACTCCTCCTCCTCCTTTAGAGATAAAAAAATCAAGATACTTGCTATATCTGTCAGAAGAAAGGACATTGGGCTACAGAATGTCCATAACGTCAAAGCAACACACGAGTAACGAGAGACAATGACCGAGATACCTGTTATCAGTTTCAGGAGAAAAGACACTGGTCTTCAGAGTGCCCTTAGAAAAGAAAAGAAACAACCAAGGAAACAAGAGGAGGGGAGGACTTCCGAAGGTGAAGAACCCTCGCCGTCAAGAAAGGCAAGAAAAGAAACAGAGGAAGAGAAGAAACAGATGAAGAACATGTGACAGTGAAGATATTCAGAAAGAGAGACAGTGAGTGAAAGAAGAAAAATGGACTTTTGGTGAGATGTTGTGAAATTTCTTTATGATTTTCAAAAATAGAGAATATACCAGAAAGAAAAATTAAGTGTCTATTGGTCTTGATTTTTATAATAAGGAAATACACGCATGCACTCACACACGTTCTTCATTCAAACATCATGGGAGAAAATAGATCCCACGTTTTACTTGATTTGGCAATCTTTGATTAGTATCTTTTCTTGAGAGATGAGTGGCCCTGAAAAGGACCTTCAGGTGTTTGTTTATTAATAAACTCATAGACTTGGCGCGATGAGCTTTAACTGCCTTATACCATTGCCACGGCCAAGTCCTACTTCTTCTCCTGCTACTGTGGATGATTTGGTAGTGATCGCTGCTGCTGTTGATGGTCTCTCAGGGATAGTCAGAGTAGAGGTAGTGATGTCTGAGTTGTAATGTTTGGCACCGGAAGGTCTTTTTCTCTTGTGTTGAGTTAAATAAGTCTGATACATTGTCTCACATACCTTAACTCTGCCAAAATGTTTAGTAGCACTGTCAACGTTCGCCTTTCGCCATCCTTCTTCTCTCTATGCACTTTCTCTTGTCTACGTCCTCTCGTTTTCTTCTTTCCTCTTCTTGCTATTGCTGTTGAATGACAATGGCTTGTTCCGCTTCTTTCTGCTGTTGTAAAACATTTTCTAATTTTTCTTTCTGTCTCTGTCTATAATCCCCTACCGAAAGTAAGTAGGAGAAAACGGTGAAGGTACTGGTGCCGGAACAAATCTACTAAATCTCAATTAAAAGCATTCTCTTCTGGAAGCGTGGCAGAGGCTGTTTTTGGTAGTAGTCATGCCATCACTCATCGTCTCAGTTGTAGACACACCCCATTATATTGTCTTCTTAGTTTCTGCCATGCTTAAACTATGTCGCATCGATTCACTGAGGACGAACGCTAGCGCAACTATATCCTGCATGTGATGTCATGTATCGCTCTCTTCTCATTGGAAGAGAGACTAGTACTCTATCTGAATTTTTGTAAAGCGCCTTTAAATTGGTGAAACGTGTCAATCGGTTTCGATCCGGCTTTAGACTATAAACGGATTCACCTGTTCTCATGACAAGATGTGGACAAACGAGAATCGTCTATCCTAATTTCGGGGGTGCTATTCAACCCGGATTACCCAATGTATGTGAAATCATCATGGGCTATCACGAAGATTACAGATACGACTGTTTGTAAGAGAAGGATTTATACAGAGAGGCAAGGCTGTCTGAAGAGAGTCTTGATGTAAGGCTCCACTGTTGAGACGAAGTTTAAGGAGGAAAAGACCAGTGCAATGCTCCGTATGTTAACTGTCTTTAGTTTACAAACCACAAAGGCCCTTTTCAGGACCACTCACTTGTCTCGAAAAGCCATACTTGTTCATTCTAGCCAAAAAAATATATTTTGTCTTTGTGTTGTATAAATGTTTGTTTGTCTTCATCAGTGAAATTTTAATGGAGAAATATCTATAGATTGATCTATCTATGCCATGTTAAAAATAAAGAATAATAAATATACATTCGATATGGGTCGGTTGGAAGGCGATTAAACTTCCCGAATTACACCTTTCATTTTCTCCTTGAAGATCGTTCGAAAGTGTTTCAATTTATTATTTGTTTATAAAGTATTTGTTTATAAGCCTTGCATGTGTTTTAGAATGCAATATAGATGACCAGATTGATTTTTTTCGTAGCCTTATAACCTCAAAGAAGATTGGATGAAATCTAAATCTACTGACGAAACTGTATTATTTAATCCGGAGGCCCCGGGTGTCCGAGTGGTTTAAAGCGCCCGCCTTTACAGATCATTGTCATCTCACGAGTTTGAGACTCAGACTCAGCCAATGTTAGATGTGAGAAAGCGAGACAGTAGCTTCCCTTTGGGTCGGTGGTTCTTGCCGGGCTTTTCCCAGTTTCATATATCGACCAGTTAACCCATCATGCGCTGAAAAACATTTTAAAATGCCAAATAACAAATCTGTTTTAATTTGCAAAGTTGTTTCTGTAAACAATAATGATGTATACGGTAAACGCTATTCATACAAGGCGCCCAATTCGGTCTCGACGTTTTTGTTTTTTGTTGTTTTGTTTTTTTAAATCAGTGCATTACCAGTGAATTGCCCGAATGAGTTGACATTAATATTTCTATGATCCTCTGTTTTGCTTACTTTGTCAATTAATTGTTAGGTGGGATAGTCTACATGTTTTGAGTTAGCGAAAATAGGAAGTACCAATGCCGGCTGCTTGGCATCCTTGATAATTGATTAGTGACTATTTCTAGTTAACCATTTAAGACTATACGATACATACTCAACGTGTTTATAACCGATGTTGTTTAATTTGTATACATCATTGCATTTAAGTTTGGTTTTCTCTATTTTTTCGGTACATACGTATGTTGACTGCCCTGTCATGCGGTCTACCTCGGTAATATTGTATGAGTGCATAACACAGTTTCCGAACCATTCACTCGGGCTATGGGAGAATTCCTGCCAGTCATTAAATATTCCTTTATGCAAATATGCAAATGACTTTGGTTGAAACGATAGTTTTCTTTGGACATTGTGGTTTAAAATAACAAAACAACGCTCCTTTTAACACTGAGGCTTGTGCCATTAGAAATTTATTATCTGACCGGTAGTGTATATACTTTAACCGTTACTAATAATTCGTTGTACGTTTCATTTCAGCGCTGCTAATTACATGCTATTTTGTTTACTTTAGCAATTTTTTTAAAGTTTGATTTGAAATAATAGACCACCATTTTTGGCGTTATCAATTTTCGAGGATTGTTTGAATTGGAACTTATTATTATTTCACTAGTAGTTTCATTTTATTATTATTATTATTATTATTATTATTATTATTATTATTTGAACCGTTACTATGAATTCTTTGTACGTTTATATCTTTTAAAAAATAAGTTTTGAAATTGGAATTGAAATTAAACCATGCAGTATACACGCCATACCCATTTGTTATCGTTATTAGTCTTCGTGGTTTAGTAATACGATCGCATTATTTTACCTGCAGTAGTCGTAGTAGTGTGTATACTGTAACCGTTACTAAGAAACTGTGTGAAACACAGCTCATAACCTTAGTGGATGAGCTCGTGAAATCCTAAGACAGAGGGAAGCAGTACGTCCTTGCTATCCTTGACTTCAGTAAGGCTTTCAATCGTGTCCCCCATGAAAGACTTCTCTGTAAATTGGACCACTATGGCATCAGAGGTAATACCCAGAAATGGATCAGAGATTTCCTGACAAACAGATCGCTGAGAGTTATAGTAGATGGAGCAACATCAGACCCATCACCGGTTGTTAGTGGGATACCTTAAGGGAGTGTTTTGGGTCCCATACTCTTCCTGGTGTTCACCAGTGATCTACCTGCGAGTGTCAAATCCAAAAACAAGACTTTTGCAGATGACTGTATAGTGTGCTGGGAAATAAATGCCACCAAGGACTGTGAGATCCTCCAAGAAGACCTGAACAAACTGGCCCTCTGAGAAAGAACTTGGGGTATGTTGTTCTACGCAGAAAAATGCAGCATCCTAAGATTTTACAGGAAGAAATCACTAATCTTGTCCGAATATACTCTTAAGGGGCACAAGTTAGCCAGTGAGCAGGCAACAAAATATCTCGGGGTTGAATTGTCCAGAGACCTCTTTTGGAAAAGGCACATAGACAAGATAGTGAAGAAAGAGAACAGAAACTTTGGCTTCCTGCGCCGCAACCTCCAAATAAACAATGAAGTAAAAGGTGCAGCATATTTCACTCTGGTTCGACCAGGTCTTGAATACTGCTCAATTGTGTGGAATGCACATGATAAAGATCTAAGATAGATATGGTTCAAAGGAGAGCTGTTAAATTCACCACAAATAAATATTGTAACACTAGCAGTGTCAGTGCAGTGTTGAACCATCTCCAGTGGGAATCACTCGAATCCAGGTGAACCAAGGCCCAGC
>JAECUM010016557.1:0-15832 GCA_016617855.1 Megalonaias nervosa | reverse complement strand
ACAAACATCTCTCTCTCTCTCTCTCTCTCTCTCTCTCTCTCTCTCTCTCTCTCTCTCTCTCTCACATGTATATATAGGACATATATGCACAAGATATTTTGGGCAACATTTGTTTTCCTAGATGGCTTATTTTTAAGGAAAAATATTTTGTGTCCCTGACATCTTGTTTTCAAAATAGCCTTACTTTTGCGACCATATTAGTCTCATTTTAAAAAAAAGCATTTTATTTCATGTGTGAACATTGTGAATGGAGTCCTTTTAGTGGGAAGATGGTGCGATTGATTTATTTTTGAGGTAGAGCTAGTTTTATTGGCAATAAAATTAACCTTTTCTTTCTGTAAAATCAAACATGTTTGAGGATGATGTAACATTTTCATTTGGGGGTGAGTGGGATTATTTACCCACAAAATTAAATCCACCATGAATAATAGTATCATCTTATTGGATATAAAATTAATGTAACCCCCACAAAGTTGTATACTCATAAAATCACCCAATTACTCCCAAATCACAAAAATGTATCCTTACAAATACATCAGATTTGATGGTATTTGTATTTTTTCTGTATACTGTATAAAAATAGAAAAAATAATAAAACTTTACCAAAACATAAGTGAATTGTAAGATTGTGGGAACTTGTTCTAGTCTTTGAGACTGAAAAAAATCAAAGCATCTAGAAGGAAAAAAGAAGAAGGAAAAACGCAAGCTACTGTTAGACCCTGCACATGATGAACGTGAATCTTGTTCCGCTGAGCTGGGAAGCTAGAACTTGAAATTTCTCACTATCCTAAAGATTACTGGAGATTCTTTTTTAAGTAATTTTCTTTAACTTTGAATAATCCTATAAAATTATTGTTTGTATTTTTTGTATTCTACAAGTTTTCATGCACCATCAAAACATAAAAGTTTAGATTTTATTTTTATCTTGTAAAATGGAAATGATTTTTTTTATATATCATTATTTGAAAACTTGAAAATACTTTGAATAAAAACTACATGCAAAAATTACAATCAACGCAGTATGCATCATGCTAGACTTGAAGTTTTGAACGTTGTATTCCAAACTTATATTGGTTTACTTATCAGTTACAGTTTTGAAAATAAGATATGTCAAACTCAAAGAGTATTTACTGGTAATCAACCAGTATTTTGGAGGAAAAAAAAATCTCATTAAATTTTCTTGTGGTGAACCTTATTTTCCAACAGTTTCTAAAATCAGTCATAAGAAATATTAAATTCCTAAATACTATGTTAGTTCCAAAAATTGATGTCATTGTATTGATTATGGAGATAACATATTTTTGAGGGAAACTAGGTAACAAGATATAATGTATGGGTCAGGATTAATTAAGTGTAAAAAGAAACCCAACCCTAAAGTTCAGAACAAATTTCCAACTGTTGAAACAAATGACCAGTGTTTTCCTTATGCCCACAAATGTAATGTTATAGCTATACTCCTGAACTTTTTATGAAGAATTTCTTAAAACCAGTCATTTAGACTACACACTAATAATGTTAAGGCAAGCAGTTTTCTAAATCCCTTTGTTTTTGTGTTATAGTTTCTCAAGCTTCATCAATAATTGGTGTTTGAGCATTGTTCTAATTGTGAAATACAGCGCATTCAACCAGACAATTAGAGGATTTTCTTACATTTTCTTTCTAAACACAATCACAATGAATGTCAAGAAAACATCATCGTTATGCTATCAGGTGTTAAGGGGATTTTTAATGCCTCATAAGAACTCCTCATATACCTTTATTCTCAAATGCCATTTTTACATTTTTGATCATAATTTTTTGTTTTTGGCACAAAATGCTTCATTTGTGATATCACACAATGCTGAATTGTGGCGTGAGTTTTTAAAAAGGTGTTTAAAGTTTACGAAATTTGATACAGTGAGTATTCTCATCCCAATCTGACACATATAAACTGGTTGTTCCTGACTGTTCTTCACTTGAATGGCCATCAATGCCTCCTGCCCAGGCAGGACAATGGACTGTATGATACATTGGAAACCTGCGATGACATTGCCCATTTTGTGCAACACTAGAACTGACTGTATTGATTGTACAGGCTCATAAAATTTGCTTCAAACAGTCGCCAAAACAATTGCCGACTACCCACAGAGGGATGTGATTCCTTTGTGGGAACATCAACCTGGCTGCCCATCTTGTAACCGCAATTGTGGATCATTTTAAATAACTGTAGTTTGGTGTGGCATTTTACAAATTTTCCCCAAAAAGTCAAGTCTGGCTACACACTTATCGACCATATTTAGTTTGTTTTGATTTTGGTTTGCCAATCCTCAAAAAAATTGAGGTTTGCAGCCTTTTAATACGGGACTAAGTTTAAAGCTTAAATATGTGTTGTTCTAAAAGAGTTGAATGGGTTTAAATATCTGTATCCTTTCATTTGTTGAGCTGGTTAAGTTTGTGGCCAGAACTGAATGAATTATTTCTAACCAGGACTTTGTATTATGAATTATTCATGCATATTCATTTTCACTAACTTGAAAGAAAGAATGTCTTCTTGTCTCAGTCCCCGACCTCCCATTTCAAGGTAATGCCAACTTTTAAAATCCTGACAAAAGTATCTCTGCTTCAACTTTTCTGAGGTATGGTCAGATCTGCAAAAATGCAACACAAGAAAATTATTGGGAGAAAATGAATATCGTGTGTTTGTGTGTTGTGATTTGGATTTTTAACGTAGCTGTAACAATTTTTTAGTCATTTCACTATGATGTCTGCAGTGTGACAGTTTATAGTGATGTCTAGCATTGGGCATCATGCTGCAGATATGTAACATCATGTCCCACCCAGTCATACTATCCTGACACCAGGCCAACTATTCCTAACACTAACCTCTTAATGATGAGTGTCTAGCAAGGCAGCTGTTAGTACCATTTTTATAAAGTCTTTGGTATAACCTGGCTGGGGTTCGAACCTGTAACCTCCTGTATCTGAGGCGGATGCTCTAACCACTAGGCCACTGGAGCAGAATATAAGCAATTAGAGAACCGTTTTGTCTTTAGATAGCTGCAAAGAAAAGATTTTTGGAACTGAAAGGACAGTTCTCAGGTTGTTTTCTTGTTTCTTATTGCTCATATGGGTTTTTGAATGTTGCCCAATGTGCTCGCTTACAAGTTGTGTCCATCTGCAAACAAATAGACCCTGATCTGTCATCACAAATTGTGCCATCAGATCAGGGTCTATTTTGCTTGTCCAAGATTGTTCCTAACAAACTGCACAGACCCAGATCTGCGATGGAAAATTTGGATCTGTGCCATTTGCAGCTGAACTCAACTTATTGGCAAGTATGTACAGTATTGATTGGATATGTTGACAAGTTGATGTTCTTTCTTTTCTGGATTTGACCAGATGCCCATTCCTTTCCCCTGGTCCTCCATTTATGTGTCTGTTAGCATGAAAAAGGCTGCAACTTTTTTTACACAATTTCCTCTTTCCTTGATTATGACATACCCCCCCACACACACACACACAGAGTAGATTCTTTGTTGCATGAAATTTGAGTCTGTTTATTTGTATGCATGCATGGATGGATATGTGGATGGATTGACATTTCTCAATGTCAGTATATATACATCACTCCCTCATTATAATGCTGTCCATGGAGCCATAGAGTATACTGCCTTCTAGTGAGTCTACCTTAAAATTGAGTACATGATACAGTAATCCCTCATTATAATGTTATAATGCTGTCCATGGAGGCCATAGATTATACTGCCTTATAGTGAGGCTGCCTTATAATGAAGTACATGATACATTCCACTCTCTCATTATAATGCTGTCCATGGAAGCCATAGGTTATACTGTCTTATAATGAGGCTTCCTTATAATGAATTACATTATACATATAATTTCACTACTACATAATAAAAAAGATCCATGATCACACCAACATTTTATAAGAAATTGATTTTTAATGGAGGGTCCTATGGTGAGGGAGAACTGTATATGTTTAGTTCATAATTATATAGGCATTTATGCAAATTGGTATGTGAGTAGTTAGATTGCAGGTATGTAGGTCAGTAGGTAGATAAAGTTGCTGTAGATAGTTCATCAGTTTATTGGCTAATTTGGGTTTCGAATTAATAATGATGTTTACACTGAACATGCCACATTTTACAAGTGTTAAATCTTGCTCACTTGTGACTGAAATATACCCCCTACTGTACACAATTGCCATTCCATTCATATGATATTATTATATTTTGCTTACATCTTGGTAGATTAACTAGTGTCAAAGAATGTGTTAATCCATTTAACAATACTTGTTGTAAAATGAGGATGTTACATGCAAACCAACAGGAGATCTCGAAGAACATTTGAACGATATCTTTTGAGATAACATTGTATGTGTGTTAATAGAAGGAACAATTAATTTGATGTAGATATGTAAATATATATAATCAATCATATCTAGTGGACAGCTTGTATTGTTTTATATAAGAATTTTTGTACCTTAATTAAGATAGTGGTATGGCAATTTCAGCCATCTGATAAACTTTGTGTCTTCTTTTATCTACATTTTAAATTAGCATAGACCCCTGAACAATTGACACGATGGGTCATGTTATTTGAATTGTTGTCAGTTACAATCAGAAACATTTAAGTTTGTTCCCGTCTGTTTCCACACAAAAATTGATGTCTTTGTTTCTACTTTAGATTGTTTTTGGCTAATCATGTGTGAACCCTCACCTTTTATTGCAAGTTTTGATCAATACCTGCCAATGAAAAATATGCTGCAGCTTTGAGGGTCATTGGTCCAGATACATGATTGCAAAACATTGACAACACTTTTGAATTGTGGGTGGTCCAGGCTATTGTCCTGTTATCAGTAAAAGTTAACAAACTTCATCAACTATCATTTAACAGTACATACATTCACTGAAAAAGAAAAAAATTTCTTCATTATACCCTGAAGGTATGTTTTTCTTACGTTTATCAGATATGCTGCCATTTTTTCATTAAGATGCTTATTTTACAGCCAAAAGAAGGTTGCTGAGTAAATGATGCTTTCATTTGTACACTAAACCAGAGAGAAAAATGGTTTACAATTATCGATTTCTTAATTTTCATAAATAGTTACTGACTCAGCAGGTATGATGAAACAAAATTTTTGCCACAGAAAATAAATTTCAAATCTTATTCTCATGTCTGATTTTAAATTGATATTTGACCTATTTTGTCATGCTTTCCATGTGGTCAAATTTCACTTCAGAGGCTTTTACTTGATGATTATTGTTCTGACTCAAGTTGTGACAGATTGTATGTACTTGTTTATAAGCTGAGTGCACCTGAAAACTGCATAGACCCAGATCTGCCATCACATAATATGTTGGTTGATCTGGGTCAATGTGGTTTGTTAGGAGTTATCAACAGAACAAAGAGCATAGACCCTGATCTGCTGGCACATTATGCAGTGGCAGAGCAGGGTCAATGTTATAGTTGGACTCAACTCATAAGCAAGTATATGTGGTAGATAATAAATGTTGCAGTTGGATTCAACTTATAAGCAAGTATATATGGTAGATCAGAGGTCATGATCTCTGCTGTCTCCTATTACATCTGAATATTCTTATTCCTAAATGTCATAGACCTATTCAAATATATGATTCAATCTAGACCTATTGATGGTATATAATTCAATCTAGACCTATTTACACTATATAATTCAATCTAGACCTATTGACAGTATATGATTAAATCTAGGCCTACTGACAATGCATAATTCAGTCTTGACCTATTAACAGTATATAATTCAGTCTAGGCCTATTGACATTATAGAATTCAATCCAGACCTATTGACAGCATCAAAATAAATCTAGAACTATTGACAACATATAATTCAGTCTTGACCTATTGACAGTATATAATTCAATCTAGACCTATTGACAGTATGTAATTCAAGCTATGCCTATTGACAGTATATAATTTAATCTAGACCTATTGACAGTATATAATTCAATCTAAGCCTATTGACTATATAATTCAATCTAAGCCTATTGACAGTATAGAATTCAGTCTAGGCCTGTTGACAGTATAGAATTCAGTCCAGACCAATTGACAGCATCAGAATCAATCTAGACCTATTGAAAGTATATATTTCAGTCTAGACCTATTGACATGATAGAATTCAGTCTAAACCTATTGACAGTAGATAATTCAATCTAGACCTATTGACAGTATATAATTCAGTCTAGACCTATTGACAGTAGATAATTCAGTCTAGATCTATTCACAGTGTATAATTCAGTCTAGACCTATTGACAGTATATAATTCAGTCTAGATCTATTCACAGTGTATAATTCAGTCTAGACCTATTGACAGTATATATTTCAGTCTAGACCTATTGATAGTATATAATTCAATCTTGACCTATTGACAGTGTATAATTCAGTCTAGACCTATCGACAGCAGATAATTAAATCAAAGATCTGTTGGGAGTAGAGAAGTCAATCTAGACTTATTGACAGTATAGAATTCAATCTAGACCTAGTTGGTCCTAAATGAAAATGGAACTGATCTGACATCTAATATGGCTGCAAAATTGGCCAATTGAAAATCTTTTTATATAACTCAAGAATGTCAGAGATGGTTTGAACACACAGCATTTAAAAACAAGAAATGGTATTATCTTGGATTCCTAGAAATTCTTTTGAACAGTAAATTGTCAGTTTGTTTGAGGGACTTTCTTTTTTGCATAGCTTTCAATTCCTAAAGTTCTTCTTGGCCCATAATTTGTGCTCTTAAATGAATTTGACCTTTTGACATTGCAAACTAACCCTAAAATTTCCAGTTACACAGTATAGGCTTTAGAAATGTTGAATGCATAACAATAAAATTTAGCTGAGGTACCAGCATTGCTGCATTTTCATTGAGGCCAGATATAAAAGGAAGCAACAATTTTTAAACACAAGAAGCTGATTTTCTGACATTGTTAACAATTCCTAATATCCTTTGTATTGACTTGCTTTTAACATTAAAGAGAAAATTATGGGAATCAACATTCATTGACTTTTTGACATTACAGAGCTGAACATAAATCTTTAAGTTTCACAACAAAGGATATGAGTATGAGAGAGAGAGAGAGAGAGAGAGAGAGAGAGAGAGAGAGAGAGAGTCTTGTATGGGCTTTACAGAACATTGAATTCATAACAGTAAAATTCAGGGTAGTTACTTTTTTGTAGTTCCATTAGAACCAGATATGAAATGATGGAAATCATCTATTAAAAAGCAGTTACTTTTTTTACTTTTTACCTCACCACAGTGTAATAGAGGGAATCTATTAAATTGCTTCCATTGTCAGTATCAGGATCAGCATCCACACATGTAAAAGCATGTACTTATGTACAGCATCTGTTCTATCTTCCTCTGTTCTAGACAACAGTTTGGGTTTCATGACACCTGCACCCCTTCCCCCACCCTTATACTACCTTGTGGAGCAGGCTATATGGGGTAACTTTGTACATATACCTACATTACAGAGTTCAGTTCTTACATTTATCTCAGTTTTTTCACAATGTACACATACAACACATGGAGTACAATACCCTCATGACAAAAGTAGATTTATGTGACCCATATTTCACACTTTCACTAAATTTGGTATATTCTCATTAGTTTGCATGCTAGTATCACCCAACTATATGATCATATTCATTTCTATAAGTATCACACCCTTACAATAAAAGAAGGTCAATGTTACCTGCATTTCACATATTACAGGCTTAGGTCAAGTTTTTGCATCTAATCATGACCATATAGGTTTTTTGTTTGTTGTATACATAGTATTTATACCTGAAATAGTAACACATGGTGAAGGGATGCATCTTGATGGATAACTACTCACAAATCATTAGAAATAGGTCACTGTACATGATGACATCGTGTTTCATTGACTTTGGCTAAATTTTGTGTTTTAGTTGTTGTCAGAGTAATTGAAATCAAGGATTGTACATATCTCTATTAGTACCACAGCAGCACAGAAAGGTCAATGTGACCTACATTCACATTTTACTGGCTTAAGTTGCTATGTATGTTTCTTGTGTACATACTGTCCTATTTAGAATCATGAAACTTGGTAAGAAGACATATCTTGAAAAGTACTATTCCCTCATTGCAGAAATAGGTCACCATGGCCAATATCTTACACTTCAATGAACTAAGTTAAATTTTGTCTTTGATGTTCATTTCTCAGGCACTGGTGATGATTAAATCATGACATTTATGATGATAGGCACCTCTATTAGTACCTCAGCCTTGCAACAAAAGAAGCTCATTGTGACCAATATTTCATCATTTACTGGCTTTAGTCAGTGTGCTCTAGTCTTCAGTTCATTACCACATATTTATTTCATGCTATACACATGCTATACTACCTAGAAAACTTGGTGATGGGATGCATCTTGATAAGTATATTGCAAATTGAAGTCTCTGTGACCTATATAATATGCTTCAGTAACTTTGTTGAAATCTTATGTTTAGCATTCATTTATTGCACGCTTTTGACATTATAATCATGAAACTTGATAATGATGAAAAATTGCAGAGAGTGAGGGAGATGGAGAGTGATGAGTTTTCATAAAAGCTTTAGAAAATCTGGAGTTATTGTCAATAAATTTTAAAGTGGCGGCTATACTGAGGTTATGTTAGGACCAGATATGAAATGAAGGAAAGTATTTTTAAAACTAAAAGCATTTGCTTTCTTTGGATTGTTATTAATTCCTCAAACTCATTTCTCTGTGTTAGAAAATATTAATTAAGTCAAAACTATATAAAGGTAATTTCTTTATATATATTCTATATATGTATTTATGTACCTATTCATAATATCAAGGTGACCACTATAGTGAACTAGAGCAAATTTGATTGTGCATGATTGAAAGTATAGTGTTCAACAGTTTGCAGTAACAAAGAAAGATCAACAACAAGTGTCGTGAAATGAATGATAACATTACACAAGAAGTGCCACCATAACATTTCCTAAAGATAGCGGGAAGCAAGAAAAAGTTACAAAACTAAGATAATCAGATGCAAGGTGAAAGAAGTGAGATTAAAACTTACTTCACCCACTTATATCATAGCCTGCTGAAAAAGTCATAGATAATGAAGGCGGATTTAAATTTCGATACATATGCATTTTAATTATCTTGCCTGACAATTAAAATCTATCCAATCATGGAGATATCAGCCAACAGTAGTTCTGATACACGGATACCGGATCACTATTGATGACCTGTCACTGGCACATTCCTCCAGGATGTTGCTAAGGGGATACTTATAGAATAAGAGCCCCACTTATTAATTTGTCTTGCAAAATAGGATCTCTTTGATACAAATTTCTGTAACCCGGCCAGTGTTAGATGACATATTATTATGATTTAGACTGCTTTATTAAAGCTTACCTTGTCCTAAGGTCACCAAGAAAAGTTGACCTTTTTTAAGTGTTTAGAATCATGTGTTGTGATTGGTCAGACTGTGAAGGCCATGTGGTCTTGTAAACTCATCCAGTCAGATTGCTTGATTATTGAAATAAGTCAGTTTGTAGCCCAGTTCATGGTAAGGTTCTTTTAAAGTTCTAAATGAATAAAAGGGAGTTTAATAAGTCCAATCTTATGACCATACTTGTATAATGGACTGGACATGCTATGAGAGCATGTTATCATACACACTGTGCCTCATCCACATTGATAAAAACATGGTGTAAAAAATAAACATCTACAAAGAAGTTTTGTCTGATAGAAAATTATTTATATATTCTGTAGAGGATAGCCATTTTATAATTTTGATTTCTTTCATTGAACAATTTTGCTGACAGATGACTCCATAGTAGATTTTAACAAGACTGCATCACCTTTGCCATAATTATCACTTTTCTTAGGAGTTTAATATGTATTGTGTGTATTGATATTTTGTTGGCACACATTATGGAGTTGCATCTTCCATTTTACAAATCGACCAATTTAGCTAAATATAGAACTTGTAAATCAGTTGTTATAGAATCTTGTTGCTCAAACACCTGGAATAACTCAGACTTGTTTTCAGGTCATGGTAAAAAATATATAGATGTAATTGCATTAAACCTCATTGACTTGAACCACCAATTTTGGGGATGTTGTTTTTGTTGTTGTTTTTAGAGCAAGTCTCCATTGGAGTCACATGGCTTATTTTGGGGATGGCTTTCTTTTGAGAGCAAATCCTCACTGGAATCAGAAGACTTTTTTGGAGATGGCTTTCATTTGAGAGCAAAACTTCACTGGAATCAGATGATGTATTTTGTGGATGTTTTACATTTGAGAGCAAAATTTCATTGGAATTGGATGACTCATTCTGGAGATGGTTTTCAGTTGAGAGCAAATCTTCATTGAAATTGGATGACTCATTCTGGAGATGGTTTTCAGTTGAGAGCAAATCTTCATTGAAATTGGATGACTCATTCTGGAGATGGTTTTCAGTTGAGAGCAAATCATCATTGAAATTGGATGACTCATTTTGGAGATGGTTTTCAGTTGAGAGCAAATCTTCATTGAAATTGGATGACTCATTCTGGAGATGGTTTTCAGTTGAGAGCAAATCTTCATTGAAATTGGATAACTCATTCTGGAGATGGTTTTCAGTTGAGAGCAAATCTTCATTGAAATTGGATGACTCATTCTGGAGATGGTTTTCAGATGAGAGCAAATCTTCATTGAAATTCGATAACTCATTCTGGAGATGGTTTTCAGTTGAGGGCAAATCTTCATTGGAATCAGACTCCTTATTTTAGGGATGGCTTTCTTTTGAGAGTAAAACTTAATTTTTATTAAGATGACTTATTTTGGGGATGACATTGGTTTGAGAGAAAACCATCATTAGAATCAGACTGCTTATTTTGGGGATGGCTTTCTTTTTAGAGCAAAACTTGAATGAAATCAGATGACTTATTTTTGAGGTAGACTTTTGCAGTTGGCTTACCTTACATGTCAGCTAAATTTTGGAGTACATGATATTCAAAATCAGATTGCCAGCTTGTGATTAATTGTATATGGACTGGTAATTCTTGGTAATTTGGACCATAAATCCATTTGTGGTAATTCTTGGTAATTTGGACCATAGATCTATTTGTGGTGATTTTCTTTGTAATTTGGACCATAGATCCATTTGTGGTAATTCTTGGTAATTTGGACCATAGATCCATTTGAGGTGATTCTTTGTAATTTGGACCATAGATCCATTTGTTTGAACTAGTTTAAATCTATGCAGACAAAGAATAATTAAAATTTTACTGTAACAAGTATTAAAATAAAACCACTCAGGGAAATGTTTTGGTATAAAAGCATTGATCACTCAGAAAAATTAAAATTTTATTCTGAACATACCATATGTACTTGCTTATAAGATGAGATCAGATGCAAACTGCACAGATCCAAAACTGCCATTGCATAATGCACCATCATATATGTGTCTATGCAGTTTGTTAGGAGCAATCAGTAGAACAAACAACATAGGCACTGATCTGCAGGAACATTATGCTACATCAGATCTGGATCTTTGTTGTTTGCAGTTTGACTTTTCTTATAAGGAAGTACATACGGTAACTTTCTTTTAACATTTATATATAGTTCAATTTTTTAAATACTGTAAAATTAATATTAATGGAAAATCACAGAAACATCTCACAGATAATGACAGCATATTGCCTCTGATAGGGTCTACTAAGCTGAAGGTGTCTGCAATTAGAACTGTGTTTTGGAAGTATAATGTTATGTTTAATGTTGAACATAAACATATTTTTTAACATTTGTTTGTGATGTAATATCAGCTTGCCAATGGGAACTTCATTTCTTCAGTACCTCACTTTTATTGAAACTTTCTTGGTTATTCTTTTAAAATTACTTGTCCACATGGATTTTTTATTTTGTTGTACATATTCATTTATAAGTCAAATGAAATTGCAAACAACAAAGAACCTGATTTGCCATAGCATAATGTGCTTGCAGATCAGGGCCTATGCTGTTTATTCTACTGATTACTCCTAACAAACTGCACAGACCCAGATCTGCCAGTACATTATGTGACTACAGATCTGGGTCTGTGCAGTTTGCAATTGGAGTCGATGTACATGTGAGTATATATGGTAATCACCTGGCCACAAGGCCAAGTCAGCTTATGACATATCCCTGTTTATTGTGCATCTTCTATTTTCCATTGTATGTCATCCATCAACACTGCTATTTTGGACTTCTCAAAAATTGCTTGGCCAAATTCACTCAAACTTGGCAGGAATGTTCCTCAAGATGAATTCTGCCAAAAATTGAGCTTGGGATGGCTCCAGTAGCATTGGTGTAGCTTACTTAGCAACCAAAATGGAAAACCTATTTATGTCATCTTCTTGAGAATGGCTCTGTGCTTTACATAACAACCATGTGGAAATCTATTTTCAGCATCTCCAGAATGGCAGAAACAGTCTTAGTCAAATTTCACTTGGAATTTGTTTGAAAAGTTTGGAATTTTGTTAGGACTAGCTTTGTTTTGACCATTTAGCTGCTGTGTGGATGTTTTGCACAGTAAAACAGTGATTGACTTGCATAATGACCAGATGGAAAGCCTATTTTGGACTTTTTCACTAGTATAACTGAGCCACATTGGATCAAACTTGGCATAATGTTTCTTAGCACATGCTCTATCAAACGTTTGGTTGATGTGTCTCAAATAGCAACAATGTGGCTTCCTTAGCAACCATATGGAAACTTTTTTTTAACTTCTCTAGAATGGCTGTGGCAATTTAGATCAAGCTTGGTAAAAATGTTAGAACATCTTTTATTTGAAAAATAGTTAGGTGACTCCCATCAGCAATGACTTCCTTAGCAACTATGTGAACAACATATTTTTTAGACTTCTTCTCTAGAACAGTTCTGCCAGTTTTGATCAAATTTAGTAGTAATGTTTTTAGGACAGGCTTTGTCAAAATTAGGTCTGTTGGTGGCTCCACTAGCAATGGTGTGACTTTTACAACAGTCATATGGTTAACTTTTTTTAAAATCATCTCGAGAATAGCTGAAAAATATTCAATTAAACTTGGTATGAATGTTTGTTAGGAAATGCTGTACCCCCCCCAAAAAATATTTGGTGGCTTACCTAGTAAATGTGTGGAATTCTTAGAAACCAGGTTAAAAACATAATTTTGACTTCTTCTTGTCTTGAATGGTTCAGCTAATTTTCATAAGATATTTCAGGATCATTAGATGAGACAGGTTGCATCAAAATGTTTTCTGGGGTGGCTTCCCTAGTAACAGTGTGGTTTTCATAGAAGCTATTTGGGAAAACCTTTTCATAATATCATATCCAGAATGGCTTTGCCCTTTTTCATCAAACTTGATAAAAATGTTTTGTGCAACATGCTGCATAATTATTTTTAATTTTTACTCTAGGCTTCAACATTAGTCATATTAAAAACCCATTGTTAACATCTTAGAATGGCAAAGCCATCTTTGATTAAACTTTACAGGAATATTTTTTAGGATATGGTCTTTAAAAGTTGTGTTTAGAATGGCTTCCCTAACAATGTTGTGGCTTTCTTAGCAACCATGTGGCAAACTTTTTTTCTTCTCTAGAACAGCCAAGTCAATTTTGATGAAACTTAGAGTGTTTCTTAGGACATGCTTTATCAAAATGTTTACATTTGGTGGCTCCCTTTGCTGTGGCATGACCATCATAGCAAACATGTAGAAAGCCTATTTTCAGTATGTTCAGAATTGCCTTGCCAGTTTTTATTAAACTTGGTATGACTGTTTCTTTGGATGTGCTCCATTAAAGTTGTGTTTGGGGTGGCTCCCCTAGCAACCATGTGGCTTCCATAGCATCTGGGTGGAAAATTGGCAAATAATACTCATGTACTATAAAGTAACAGTACTGATACAAATGGGTTTTTTTTTTTTAAATATCATAGAACAGCATTTTTTCCAAAACTGCCTTTCCATCTTAGACCAAATGTGAGTGGTGGAGTTCTAGTACTAACATCTTTCTCATTCATCCAAAAGATGCCAGTACACTTGGAGTCCAGCTTAAGTTACTCAAAGTAGAAACATAGATAAACAGCATGTCAATATCACCAAATAGCAGGATGTCAGTATCACCAAACAGTTGGAAATTACCCTCACATGGGTGTCTTTCAACCTAAAGCACCTTCTTGATTTACTGTATGTACCTTTTTAGACGATGGTACATGTTTGTCATGGGAACAGTATCAGGTCAGCTTGGACCTCTTGTATAGAAAAAGCACCATGAATGTTGCAATACATTCCATCCATGTGTCTTTCTATCTGTCTGTGTAAACATATATCTGTCCAGTATGCTATCTCATCCTCAACCATTGAGTCCAAATTTAGTAAACTTGTTTGGTATGGTAACTACATACAGTCCAAAAGTGAGGAGCTGTGGATCCAAGTTTCCAGTTTGAGTTTTTAGTAGTTTTCAGCTTTCTGGAGTCACAGACAGAAGAATGTGTTACACCAGGAAAAAGTGAGTCATTCGAGTGTTGCCAGATATTTGATTGATGTGATTGACTTCTGAGTTATTGAAGTTTTACGGGAATGTAACATTATTCTCTTGCCATGGTCCTCGGATAGGATTCAGATCATGCAAGGTACTCAAAATTTTAATTTATGATGATATTGGTAATTATTTTGAATAAACTTAATATATGCAGCCATAGCAGAGTGACACATAATGCATATGTACCATATATACTCAATTGTAAGTCAAGTCAACTGCAAACAACATAGGTCTTTATCGGCTGATATGTTATGTGACAGCAGATCTAGGTCTATGTTGTTTATTCTACTGATTACCACTAGCAAGCTGCATGGACCCAGATCTGCTGGTGCATAATGCCATGGCAGATCTGGATCTTTGCAATCTGCAGTTGGATCCAACTTTTAGTGGCGTATATATGGTATGTAAGATCTGGTTATGATTCCTGGGTCATGATCTAGGGTGGATCAGATCATTGTGAAGTGTTGGGGATGTGTGTGATTTGGATTTTAATGCAGCTTTAACAATTTTTCAGTCTTATTGCTATGATATCTGCAGTGTAGCAGTTTATAGTGATGCCTAGCACTGGGGCATCATGCTGCAGACATTTAGCATCATGTCCCACCCAGTCACATTATCCTGACACCAGGCCGACCAGTCCGAACACTAACTTCTTAATGCTGAGCACCTAGCAAGGCAGCTGTTAGTACCATTTTTATAAGTCTTTGGTATGCTGGGGTTCGAACCCGTGACCTTCTGCATCCGAAGCAGATACTCTAACCACGTAGGCCACCGGAGCAGTTTTGGAAGGGGTTATAGAGTCTAAATAAACCTGTTCAAACAGGTAATATGTAAATTTGAGATTGTGAACCTTCTGTTTTCATTACAATATTTTCTCTCTCTCTCTCTCTCTCTCTCTCTCTCTCTCTCTCTCTCTCTCTCTCACTCTCTCTGATTCAGAAAATGAATTTGTTGACACAACAGGATGATTCAGAAAATGAATTTGTTGACACAACAGGATGGGCATTCATCTCCATTTAGAATTACAAAAAGAGATGACTCAAGGCTTTATATTCCACCAGAATAAAGTGTTGCAGATGAGAGCCTTTGATAACTCCGATATTTCCATTAATATCACCCTTAACCCCCTTTAGTGCCATTCTAGCACATTTATTTCAAGTCGATAATGCTAAGTGGATTGCAGTCAAATAACTTTGTAACACAATATCTTTGTTAACAGTTAAAATACCCCGTACTGCGTAACATCTTCTCAAAGATTAAGTGTATCAATCAGAC
>JAECUM010016556.1:0-26286 GCA_016617855.1 Megalonaias nervosa | reverse complement strand
TGATGAAAAATCTGTAGTTCAGACCTTTTATTTAGAGTCTCCAGGTCTACTGTGGAGACTGGTATCACATTCAAACTGAAGACCGCTCGCGGAACTGACAAGATGTGATACATGACGTTAGATATAATTAGGTCAATCCAATTTTCATTAAAGGTTTTGTCCCATGATGGAATACATCTCTCTTCTTCCTCTTTGCTTCCCATCCTCAATGTCTTCCTTCATGTCGATTCGCATGGAAAAAACCCAAGGTGTTTTATTGAATCGGTTTCTGTCATTATCGTTGCTGTCAGGTTCCAGGACTGTTCGGATCTTCACGTAGGACCGATGAAGATCACCAAATCACTTTTGAGTAGGTTGACTGAAAATCAGTCAGCGCTGAAAATGTTGGAGATTGTTTGCAGTGAGATTTTCAGGTCTACTGGGTAGCTCCCATCTTAGTTCCTGCTTGGCCCTTCTGCGGTTAATATGCATAGGTTCATCCCTATTCTGAGGTGCACCTTATATTATCCATTCATTCCGCTTGTTTTTATCTACATCAGGCAACAGCTGATATCTTTGCATATCTAAGGCATCTGCTTTGTGGCTTCGTATCGAGTTTATGTTCTTGGATGGTATATGTAGCTTACTTGTGGACGCTTTCCAGCAGGAGCACATCTATTATGTTTTGAGACAAGTTACTGCTGCCTTGGCAGTTTTGGTTTAGTTCAGAATGATTAACTATGGATTTTACTCTCAAATAATGCTTTAGATTGGTCCGACCGGTAGGTAATACTCAGGATGTGAAAATGTTTATTGGCTTTGGAGTTTTCTTCAAGTACTTGAGCAGCTGATACGTATAATTCAACTACTCCAGCACTAACTTTGTAGATATCATTGTCATATTTCTTTATATATAATGTAGGTATATAAGTTAAAGTGGTTATTGTTTTTCTGTATTAAGGTGTGTGGTTCGGTACTGCCAGTGATGGCTGATGTGGACATGAGTCTTGAAAGTTGTTTAATTTAATTGCCTGATTCATCTGTGTTGAATAATATACATACTTTTTATTGAGTCAATTTGTGCAGGTGATGTTTGTTGTAACTGATGGACTCATGTTGCTGTTATGAAGAATATTATAGCCATCAAGAATAAGGAGGTGAGATGTAATTTGGTTGGCTAGTCGGGTCATGTCTTGGAGGCAGCGGGAAGTGAGTTAATATAAAAGGACCTATGACGGAATAGTGACACTAGATGATGATACAATATATATAACTGTTAAAGTGCAACAAATGTTTAGTTGCTGGTTGACCAACTGATTGTCCTATAAGGTTAGTGAACCAGTTTTGAGTTATTTTGTCCACTCGATGTTAAAGAACAGGAACTGACGGAACTGTACCGAAAACCAGCCCTAAGTAAGGGTTTAGTTTGAGGTACAGGGTATCATGTTTGGAGGTGGTAAGTCTATGTTATAGACAATGTTGATCTGTGTGAAGTGCTAAATGACTAGGTCATGATATACTATCTATAATTGGTTAAATATAATTTACTGCTTTCTTAATTGCTTAGGTTTAACCAAACTGATTTTTGGATGCTTGCCGGACAATTGTGTGACCTTTGCGTAAAATAATTTGTAGTGATTTGTTTTTTGTTTCTACTTAGGAATAAACACACATTCGGATTATGGATGTGTGTTATAACTCGACAATTCACTTTTGTCGAAAGTGGCTGCTTTCACTCACACAGGCGTTTATGGAAGCTTTGGTAGCATCATTCTACAACAGATTTGCTAATGTATTTAACCAGGTGTGACCCAACGTATTAACAGTGCTAGATAAAATTAAAATAGTAAAATTTAAAAAGGCTACGAAATGTGAGCCACGGTCCGATTCATTCATAGCAAAATGGAAGCTATCTTCTGCTATGTTATATTTTATTGCTTGTGTTGTTGTTACAGGAGTGATGCAATATAAATTATTGACTAGCAAAGTCAGGTGAAGAAGTACATAATATACTATGAGATATTCTGTAGCACATACAGAACTACGGTAATGTACATTTAAAACAAAAAGCAATAGAAAGCTAAAAACTGTACAATCTGTATAGACACGTATACCACCTGTCTCTGTTTCTCAAATAGACTTCATCCTTGACTATACGTTTACCAATAGAATAAACAATTGACAACATATGGGATAAAACTCATTGGTAATAATGTTGTCGATGTCTACTGAAACAAAATCATCTTGATAATTCATCCAAATGAATTATCAACAGTGTTTACTGTAAGAAAGCTATTAGTTGTGGGATAAATTAATTTCATAACGATCTGATAAGAAGACTGTGCAGCTTTTAATGACACGTGTCATGCAAAACCACATGATGCAACAACTGTTCAGTAGTCGGTGAATAATAATTCCTTTGTCAGATTTCCTGAACAGTTATGTTCTTAGGGTCCAAACATTTTGATAAATGTATATGTTTAATCATGCGACTGTCGTCATCTGTCATATGTCTTCGACTTCACTAACGCTGAATGTCGTCGATATATCTGGTGGTTTCTCTTGACATTTAACTTCATTAATAATCAACAGATGGTGAAAGCCGCCCTTCAATAAATCATTTATGGATTTAGACCATAAACATATATATTACATTACACTTTGCTTAAAATATTTAAAGTATCTTAATTGCTTCATTTCGCGATTTACGAATGTTAAGGAAACAACTGCATTGTGGTATGATGTGCCATTTTTCTCGGGACTGTCTTATCTGAAGTGATATGTTCCCCTCACTGTTTCCTCAGAAAGGTATTTGCATGCTGAGGTTCTTCTCTTTTCAAACAGAATGAAATCACAAATGAAAAGCATTCTTCGGAAATAAAATACTACAATTTTGCAGGCGTTGTCCAGCTTCAAAGAAAACCTGAATAAATGAATAAACACTCAATGAAAAAAAGTTTAAAAATATACTTTACAAGGTATCCACGAATTTTCATTGCCTAAAAAATAATAAAGAGACCTTTACAAAATAATTAGCAGTACTAATTTCGGCAATAACATTGGTTACTTTCCTCTATGTCCAGCAAGTTTGTCTGCATGTAAAAAATAATGTGTATAAATCGAAATAAATGGTTGGTTCTCAAAGTATTATTTTTTCTTCCGTTTATATTAAAAACGATTCTATAAGAATAATGTCCAAATTGATGTTAGTCATGTTTGACAGATTGTATCAGTAACATATTGAATTCCATAATATGATAACTTGATCTCAAACTAAAGTATCCCATGCTCTAAAACAGATCTCTTCAATTTCAGAAGATAAAGAAAGGACATACCATTGTAAAACAATCGTACACCTCAAATTCAAATGTATAAAATCTATATATATATATATATATATGCTCACTACCATATATATCTGCTATATATATATATATATAAAGGTATTTTATACAGGTGGAATCAAAAAGGTTTTAAATTATTATTATTTAAATTATTTTTCGTGAAGTACGGAAATAAGCAATTAAAACAAATTCCAGCATAGTCACATACAGAACCTGATTCATCACAAACGCATGTTATCGAAAGCTTAAGAAAATCAGTCTGCGTACCGCATTAATAATTAACAACATTGAGTTGGTTTCCGTCTTCAAATGTAAATTCAAATTATTTCGCAACAATATACTCTGCTCAAGTAGGTCGTCACTAATGTAAGTTTAATTCCCTGAGAAAAGGAATCTTTGTCTACATTTACAAGTTCATTTTCATTGTGTACACTGTTCATAGATGCATATGTTTCTAATTTCTGACCGATTCCGGTACCGGCATTGTTCTTTTATTCTTAATAAAGCTAGTATTTTATAATCAGTATAAACTTATATTATTCACCACTAATAAAGAATGAATCGATATTATCTATTTAGTAGAAAATCAAACGAAAGGCCTGATATGTTTAATAAAACTCCCTTGTTCAATGGCTACGAGTGAAGACAATCAAAATCCCTTATTCACCCCCCCCCAAAAAAAAGGATGCATACCAATCCCTCCAAATAAAAAGTTAGAAAAATCTCTATGATTCACATGCTAGAATAAATATAATGAATATACTAACATAAATAAAAGATCAATCTTCCCTTATCGTTTGTATTAACCGAGTCTCTGAATATCCATCTGTGACGGATGTATCCATTTGATTTTGCGACGGATTACTTGGTAAAATGGAATTCTATATTTACTCGAAACGCGGCCTAATGCTGTGAATTTAATTCATTTCGAGTGTATAGATATTTGTAGCTTTGCAAATTAAAATACATATTAAGCGTTAAAATATATAGGATATTTTCTTTCCTGTCTAAATACCGTATATATTGCATCGTGTGGTGTACAAAAAATGATATTTTAACGAGTGGCGAAGTCAGGAGACTCAGGATGTCGTTATTGTACCACAAGATAAAATATATCCAAGATTTACGCGGGAAATGATAGTTTAGTTTTTATTGTATAACAAACTTGCTCCGAATCAATGCTTTGAAGATTGAACTATCTCTTCAGTACACTCCGCCCATATTTTAATTTATTTTGTTTTGGGTTGAACGCCATGTAACAGCGCAAGAGAGGGTATATATGGCAGCCAGTATAACTGGCGAAGGAAGAACTCGGAAAATCCAGGTAAGAACCAGCAGCCCACGAGACGCCAATGGCGAGCTTCATCACTTACAAACAATGGCCGAGACCGAAACTCTAACTCATTCCTACAGAGGTGAGGTAGCAGTGATCCTGAAAGGCAAGCGCTTTAGGCCACACGGTCTCTATGGGCATCAACATAATTTTCGTATATTCATCTCACTTTCATTGGCGGGTCATATAAATATGTGCGACGGAAGTGTACGGTCGGTTTGGGATGACATAATCAGCTACAGTACATTATATTTTTGACTTGTTGTACATTAGTTTATTCTATCGTACCACAGTCCACAATGTTATTCCGATTCTGTAATGCATCACAGCAGATATGTGATTGTAGAAAGGGGGAATAACTTCATAAAAATGCAAATGGCCTCGAGCAACATTTCTTTAATACAAATAATGTCCAAGTCTGAAAGGTGATGCAGTTTCATTCTACTTTACTAGCTCACAAAGTGGTTATCTTTGTTGCTGAAGTTATAACTTATGTAGACATATAAATCAAACATCGCATGGAATGATAGGAAATCTTGCAGTGTCACATGTAAATAGACACGTATAATTTTTTGCACTTGCGAAAATATAGGAATAAATGTATAAAACATTATTTCTCTAATAAAGTTTTACATGTTGACACTTAAATATATAATATCATGCGTCAATTGAGAAAGGGTTTCTATTGCTTTAACAGAAAAATTATTGTTCTTTTAATTGTTAAATTCGTGTATTGTAGCATGCATGAAATCCATGAAAATGAATATCCTACAAAGCAGTGCATTCACAATATCCAACTGTCAAAATATCACACACAATTCATTGCCTTCACAATATCAAACTATCCATAACTCCCACAAAACATAGTGCATTCACAATATCACGCTGTCAAAATGTCCCACAAAATATAGAAATTCACAATATATTTGAGGTACTGTCATATCAAAATTGGAAGATGTAGTAAAATAAAGCCATTCAACGTTGATAAACCTTTCGTGGAAATTAAATCGTTGCTTGTTAAGTAATTTCCAAACTTTAACATGTATTATGCATTGTTTGCGAAGTAGGAAAATAAAAGACTGAATCAAAGAAGCAGTGGTAATACTTCCAGCTATCGTAATAAAAGTAATGTAAACAGATAAGTTTAATTTATTTTGTTTCCTATTATTATCATGTGGCGTCTTGTATTACTGCCAATATCATGTTATTCAAATAAAACACTGGATAATATTTCAGATAAATGAGTGTATCTTGAACGTCTTAGGATATTGCATAACTTAAGTATCTTATCTATTTTGTACTTAAATGTCAACGAGTTCTTTCCAAACACTAACCGCGGAGTGTCTTAATTTAATAGGCCTAAAAACTGATAAATTGAAACATTGTTATTCGTGAGCTGAATACCGTACAAAAACATGTATAGTTTCATGATTTCACCCTAGGTAGAGGTGTATACGCTATAACTGAATAGGGTGGACGTAAGTACTAGTCATAGTTGAGTCAGGAAGCGATGACCTGCACACAAACTGTGTAAATCAAGGGTGATTCACTACTTCCTGGTCTTTCAAGGAATCATGATATGGTATCATTAAATGTTTCTGATTTTTAGAATGGTATACGACGGCAGGGCATGATGCCCTTGACAAGTATATTGAAAAATTAAGACATCGGTGACGTTTTTGCATTCATAATTTTGAAAATTTTTCAAAAAGAAAGGACAATTATACACTATGAATGGAAGAAAACCGTCAAAGAAATATAAGCAATTGTTTAAAGGAATGGATCCATTGCTCCTGTGTCGAGTAAATGCATGTGAGCCATTGGGTTTATTGAGCGAAGAATCTAAATATCCTAAAGGATTATCTTACCATTAACTTGTTCGCAATCTGAAGTTTGATTTGGCGGATATAACCAACACGTTTTTCCATATCTTATCATGGTTTGGACGAGATAAGAAGTACATATATTATAAGCTTAATGTCTTTAAATAGAAGATACATTTTAGTCGATGCTTTAAACACCTTAAGACTGCAAGGTGTGCTTGAATTAACTAACGTTTTATTTTCCATACAACCAGAGAATAGAAAAATAATAATAATCATGCATGAGGTCTCTAGACCTCAGTGCCGGTTAACGTTACAATCACAATACAAATGACAGCTGATTTTGCTAAGCTGAATGTATTTCAAAGAGATCATTAAGTTTCTAAATAGCATTATCAAAACATTAGGCACATGGTCCTCTAAAGAAATGCATACATTTTCTTGATGGATTGCCACTCATTGGAGAATGTGTACCTGTATGTGGATTTGACGCAGTGGAGATGTATACATTTTGGATACATAGTATTTCACCCAAAAGCATGGGATGCAACTATGAATGCGATGCTGTCGTGGAAAAAGTAAAGATTCACGGATGAACTCGGTGAATGTGACTTGTATTAGTGGGAGGATTGTGAACTATGTAGGCGGATTGGTGATCATAGATTAGCGTATTTGGATAAATATTTTGTCGCTTTTCAAGGATGGAATTCCAGTTTATGATAGGCTGCACGTTTTTATTTTCACTAATTTGCATTATATCTGCTGGAGGCACAATTTCTGATCGCAGTTTTTGATACGCTGTTGTCGGGAACAGGACATTATTTGGACAGAATATCAAAGGGGTTACTATTTTAAACGTCTAGGAACTATCTTTATTGGGGCAATAACTCAGTAAAGTTTAGATTTATTGCATATAGTGTCTTGAGTGATTGCAAAGTGTGAGCAATATGACTGGATATGGAATCATGATAACCTATCGAGCATGTGAACACACACGGAAATGCTTCGCCGTACAGGTATATTGCTCGAGATGAAAACATTGTTTTAGAAACATTTCTTTTGCATAGGGAAACATATAGTAGTATTTATAGATGATGATCCTTTCTCAGAGACCCCCCAGCCCCCCAAAACGTTGTATGTTAACATCTTTGTCAGCAGCCTTTGTTAGCTCAAAATAACAACAAATTTTCTGACAAAGATGTTAACGTACTACGCTTTGGGGCTGGGGGGTCACTGAGATAGGATGCATCATCTATATCTACTACTATGTACTTGTTAGTCAAAAAATGTCATATTAAACAAATAAAATATTATATATAATGTCATTCTCAGTGCGACATGTTGGATTCGATCTAACAAACAGATTTTGTAAAAGATTTAACTCGATCAAAGCATCGTCAGGATATACTGGTATAAAATCTAAAATAATAAGCGATTGCATTAAAAATGTGAGCTATCATATATCGCCGAAATATGGGTCGGTTTGGTTATTCGCGGTTGAAAGCGATATGAGAATAGCGGGTTGGGCAGATGATGTGATGACATTTATTGACAATATGGTTGATATATTATTTGATAACGATATTTCTAAACAAAAATATACAGCGCGGGGTGACATTCGGTCTACCATTCCATAGTTATATCAGATAAACCTAATGAGGTTCCGAATCTTTGTTTAGACATTTACCTCCAAGAGAATTCCTAAATATCCGTAACCGAAACTCTAGGAACTCAGAGGGCTGTCCGTACGTGTAGGTCTTATTTTAGTGACCAATCAGATTCTGTTTATTGTTGCCTTACAAGAATTCCTAGATATCCGTAACCGAAACTCTAAGAACTCAAAGGCTGATTGGTCTTTGTGACCTGGAATCTCATTAGGTTTATTTTTAGTTTGCGATTGTGTCTTTTGGAATGGCCCCTGTGTGGGGTACCCCTTTAGTGAAGTCACAAGGTCACGACCTCATATCACCCCCCGCTGTATATTTTTGATGAGATGATATGATGATGATGATGATGAAATGCCGTCTTCACGCCAGCACACCAACCCATAACGATCAACCAATGGGTTATTCACAAAAGTGAATCCACCACGTGTTGACGTAGTGGATTGGTGTACTCTGAAGACGGGGGGGCTGGAGCCCCCAATAAATTATAAATCTTGGCATAAAATCGCCCCCCGCAGACATATGTCTTTCTCAGGTTTCGAACTATGACCCTCCGGATGAGAGTTTCTACACGCTATCAATCGAGCTATCGGACGCATTTACAAGTTTAAGATAAAATAGTTATCATATGGTTATCAAAAGCACAGTAGTCCTAAAACTACAGTGTTCGATTTTCTTAACAAAAACCACATTTTATTTTTCCAATTTCCAAAAAATATAGAAATATATAATTCTGCATAACACGAATAATATTATATAGCCGATTTCTAACATATGGGCAACAGAATTCTCTGTTCGCCGTTGCCATGGAATAATCAATAACAGACCTAAAAACTACAGCCAGTCACTAGACAATAAAATATTGATCGCCTGTTATGCACTCTGTGAAACCTGTAAGTGGATGTTATGTAAACAAAGAAAACAGTATTATTATTATCAGTTTGGAGCGAACTGTACAGAAGAAATCAAATAATTCGTATCCGCATAATACGTTCTTTCAAGTGGAAGTAAACTACAGACAAAAAATATGCAATAGCATTATACAGATAATAGATTTTCTTGTTTGTTTCACTAATTAATTAATAACAAAACTGCACAGACTAAAATATGCCCTCGCAACCAGATCTGGTAATGTTGGCATTAGGGAGAAAATCTACGGTATTGTTATTTACGTAAAGGAAATTTCTAGTTATTTTAACAAATACAGAACTGCACCAGAATTTGTAAGTCTTAAAAATGCTGTCATATTTACATTTCACTCAAGTATATATTTTATGTTCGACAACTCGCGAATGATTTTAAACTAAACCTTAGCGTTATTATCTCCCTTTTTAAAAAACTACATTTCTAATCCTATGGAAAGAATGTCCACATTTGCTATTAAGTATAACACGTTTTCGTAATTATATAACAGAAACTTAATTCTGCCAGATACCTTACGGCGACTTTCGAATAGCTCTTTCATTGCTAATTTGCTTAATAAATATTTGCTATCTTTTTTGAAGACCTTTGATCTGTCAAGGTCTATATTAATTTTTGTGTACCGACCTTGGCTTATTGGATTGTGTAGATTTTCATATTTTGAAGAAAGAGCATCTATTAAACTTTCCAGATACGGAAAATACTCGCTATCGTCTGTTCTAATAAGAGAAAGTTTTATTCTGTCATATTTACTAAAACAAATGCCTGAAATTTCATCATTAAATTCAAATGATAACTGTTGGTTACCGACCATTATTTTTTTAATTTTGCTATTAACTCCATCGGCTAATGTTAAATTTTCAAACATTATTTCTGATGTTTAGACAATATTACTTAAATAATGTCCAAGAGCGAGAGTATTAATTCCGTCTTTGCAATACCTTTTATCATCGAAATTACTTAGTCCACGTTTTATAATTGTATTCGTTTCAAGCTTATGATAGTTGGTCCGAATGACATTGGTCTTAATAAAGCTGACACTATTGTTAAGAGCGGCTTTGAAATCCTCAAAATGCATCATCTTTTTCACATATCCCCTAGGGATGCCTTTAGCTTTCTTGGTCAGTTTATTGTCATCTAATATAACAGCATACATTTTGCTTCTTAGTCCAACAAACTCTCTCACAGGAACAAACATAAACTCATCCTTAAACTTACCAATAACTTTCTTGTTGGAATTATCATGAAATTCACTACAAGTTGGATAATCTGATAAATCGAACAAATCTTTATTATCGTAAATATCTTGATAGACATTTTCACAATTTATGTTGTATACTAGAGAATCCGTATCAGTAAATAGTAACTCTGACTCTGGCCATACTTTTTTGGTAAAATTATAATGAAAATCGTACATCAACCACTTCGATATATCAAGTACAGCTGCACCAACATATATTGGCTTATTTAACTTTAAATTTGTCTTTCGTCGTTGTATTGCGGCAAGATTTTCATTAAATATTTTCATACTAACAAAACCATCGTCGCTAACTAATTTATTTCTGCGATTGATATCATTAACGATCTCAATCGAAACTCTCCGGCGTATATTTTCCATAGTCTTTCCAAATACTGAGTTGTTCATTAACTTGAAAAAGTTTTTCTCAAATTCGGTTTTAGCTACAGCACGACGTTTCGTATTTAGGTTAATATAATCCGCCATCCACTGCGATTGATTAAACTTTAGCACACGATGGACTTTTCTCAGAATTAGTCCAGCATCTACTGCTTGCTTTAAATTTTTGTAATGAATGACATAATTTCTTTTGTCTAACAAATTTGGAACTAACTTGTTAACGATAGAGCATTTTCCTATTGTCATAGCTCGTTGTTCAGGTGATAATAAACTATAATCAATCGTCATTGATTCTGCGCAAAATGGATAGTCGTTATGCAGATCGTGTAACGAACTGGGGTAGTCTAGATCAACTTCAACAAAATATGAAATATCTTTGGGAAGATTTTTTTCAGTTTCTTTGAGAAACTGGTTTGGAGTTATCCAATGAAACCCCCCGCAAGGCATTGCCTGTACCATGCTGGCACCATACAAATTCACACAGTCGAGATAAATAATGTAACTCGACGGACGATTTTTATCATAACTTTTTAAGTATTTATTATTAGCTGCTGCATATTTTTTTGTTATAACGCTAATTCCGCCTCTGATGCCTTTTTCAATAAAGTTAAACATATCGATATCTGTTAAGAGTTCTAATTCTATCTCGCTAGTTTTAAGTAAAGCGTCCCAAGACAGCCCCGGAGCAGAATAATACCAACAGGGGTCTAATCCGTAATTTACATGACTAACCTGACGAAAATTCTCGAAAACATCTGCTAGCAATAACACATCAGTTTTCAGATATAAATCGTGATAATCGCCGAGTGTTTTGCAGGCGAATTTAGTCCACATATCTTGCGCATATTTATACTCGTCGTCGCTGATGTTTTCATTCTTGAGCTGCGAGTAAAATTTATCTTTGCTAGGTAGAGAAGTTTCACTAAATCTGCTCCAATCGTCGAGATACTCATAAGGAAAGATACCCTTTTTTGTCAGATCGACATAGTTTTCACCGAAGCAGCTGCGCAGATTATTGAAAATACTACAGCCTTTAACGAGCTCGTCTAATGATGCTGCCATAAATTGCAAGCTGTCGATAAAGCGTAATTTGCCGAGGGTCACCGACATATACTTTTCAAAATTATTTGGAATACATTTTATCACGTTATTCAATTTTAGTTTAGCTTTAATGTCTTTATCACCAAAAGCTTCTACAATGATGTGACTGTCGTAGCCACGAAAGTTATGTAAAACTACGGGAATAAAATCTGGAGCATGAAATTTCAAATTACAACTGTTATGCGCTGCTCCGCGATACTGGCCGGTTAAATGACAGTGATCTCGCACCTTGGAGTCCCCAAGAGGTTTTTCACAAATATGACAATTAACCGCCTCATCAAAGTCGAGTTGTTGTTTAGACGTTATTCTGATCGGAGCTGTTCTAAGTAATCTGTTAGAAATTGTATTAACTTCGTCTATTAAATTTTTTAATAACCACACGGCAGGATTTTCACCTCTATATAACCTTATAGGAGATGAAAATTTATCGCTGGCGCAACAAACTACCTTATAAGCTACACCGCAAGGAATATGCTGTTGTATCTTTCTTGTACTTGATTTGTTCGGATTATTTTCTGCTCCAGCTACGGGAACGAGTAGACACTCAAAATCGGCGTAAATAACAAAAGGAATACTTAGTTTATGATTATAATTTTTAAATTTTAATATTTTTTCTTTTTCGCTAGGCATAGTTATTTTTTGAACATTAACGCAGTATTTGAGATGGTTCTGCAGTCTGTCATCGCTAGTAAAGCCGTGCAAACATCTATAACAGAAATATTTCTTGTTTTTGTTTTTACTGTACTGTCCGCCAACTAGGCCGTTAAAGATTTTTATCCAACAGTAATGACCCCGATGAAATAATAAATTTATTGTCTTTTGCGAAGCATTTTCTGAGATGTATCTAGGGTAAACATTTTCTCGTTCGTCTAGTCCGAAAACATTTACTGAGATATCGTTTTGCTTTTCGAACTTTGGTATATGATTTTCTGCTACTGGAAAGTTGATGCCATCAAAATTGAGCTCGTTCATGTGCGGAAAGTACTTGTTAACGCGATCGGAATTTTGTTCTTTGGGAAACATCGCGGAAAGAATAGACCACTGGAAACATTTGTCATCGTTGTTTTTAACATTTATACAACATTTTTTGTTCTTAATTTTTTTAGGAAGGTCGACGTATAAATTACCGCGAAGCACGTTATATTTCGCTGTGTGAAAAAAAACTGCTTTTATCATTTCGAATTTCCAACCTGATCCGGATGAAGTAAATTCTTCTAGTTTTTTATTTATTTCCTGGTGTATTTCATCGGCGACCATAGCAATGTTTGTTCCAGTTAATATCTTTCTAGATTTAGCTGTTAAATAGGGTTCCGAGATTTCGCTGTCAAAAGTTTTTGTTTCTTCAACCGCGTGTAACTTTGATAAAATCGTATGATATTGGACTATGAGTTTGATACTTTTATGAACAGCGAGTTCTCGAGCTATAACGGGTTGCAAAAGATGATATAAATTTGTAGAGGTAAAATTAGCTAATATAGTCTGATCGTCGAGTTTGTAACTGTTGTCATATCCTGAAAATGCCGAAGCAATTTTTTCGGATTTGATAATGCTCTTTTTAGCGATGTCGCGCAATTTCAGCATTATATGTATATGGTAATATTGTTTATTTAATTAAAATTTTTAATACTTTTAATTAGAGATATAAAACTTTTGTATATATATAATGACAGAAATCCTGCGATATCTGCCACTGACAGCGGAAGAGCAAGAAACGTATCATGTTCACCCAGCATACAATTTATATGCTGGAAATGCATTAGGTTCTGTTATTAACATAGCAACCAAAAAAGCTATTGGCGTACCAACTCCGGCTGGTATGTTAATTTCAGTAAAGGGTGCAGATAGAATCAAAATGTTTAAAAAAGATTTTATTTATACTTTGTTTTGCGGAGATATTCCAGAAGGACAGCGAGTATATAGAGCAAATGGCGCAGTTGCAGATGATAATATCGAAAATTTAGGATTACAAAACGAATATCAACCCCACCCAAAGTTTGATTTATACGAAGCAAATGATAAGGGAATTATTCGAAATATAAAAACTAAAAAACTATTAGGAAATTTAGATAATGTTGGTTATTTACAAGTATTAGTACGTGGAACAAATACAGATTTTGTTTGTTATAGATCGCATAGATTTGTGTTCGAAACTTTTAATGGACAAATACCTAATAATTTAGTTATTGACCATATTAACAAAATAAAAACTAATAATAGTTTGGAAAACCTAGAGTTAGTAACACAACAAGAAAATAGTAGGAGAGGAGATGCTGGTAATATTAATAATTTTAAAAATCCAAAATCAGTTATCTCAACAAATCTCGAAACTTCTGAGGAAGTGAAATTTAAATCAATAAATTCTGCCGCAAAATATCATAAAATTAATTCACGCACAGTAAAATATGTAGCTGATAATAAAAGAAGATCGGCAGTGTCTATGATAACACTTAATAGATTTAGTTTCAGATACGATAATTAATAATATTTTCTATATCATTACGAGAAAGACAATTATGACAAAATTCCATGACGCCGTCGCGATTTAATCGTATTGTCATTATTTTATTCGTATCAAGTTTTATTTTATCCGCTGCCGTTAACAAAAATTTATCAAATTCGCCTGATGCTATCATAACGTCAACGAAATAAAAATTATAACCCAGCAAGCAATTTCGAACTGCTTCGGCTAATTCTTTCTTGTTTAGAATATTAACTCTACAATGATATTTTATTTCCATATTATTTATTAATTAGATAAAAGATTATTATTATAATGAGCTTAATCGAGAGGCTGGCTCAGATATATTCGGAAGATTTTGTTCCAGTTTTAAATGTTGACAGATTTGCTGATTTCATCGACCGTGCTGAAAATGATATTTTCTATAACTATGACGATGATGACGAAGATGATGTTGTTGTTAGCAAGAAATATTTAAGTAGACCAACAACTGGGCGATATGATGTTAAGTACCACATTGCCAAAAAAATATTAAAATTTAATTTTAGTGTTGCCGAGCATCAAATATTTTGGCAACTTATAAGGCCATTCCTAAACGTAAAAGTACCGGGCCAACAAAGAAACATAAAATACGATTTTATTTTTGTTAAAATATTTAATTTAATGTCAGTCGATGATGCGAGAAAATTACACTTAATTTCTTTATGTAAACCTGTAAAATGTAAGTCAGTACTGATAAAATACGAGCAAATTTATAATAATATTATTCAGTCGATGCAATCGCAGTCGATGAAATCGACCGAGTTGGTACCCAACTATTAAATTTATCGCTATATCCGCGCCATTTAACTAAACTTTTGTTGCCGCGCTTTCTAATAACTTTTTCGATAACAAATACATCTTGTTCTGTTTTTTGAAGTTCTTGCTCGTAAAAACTGCCAGTTATAGGTTCTCCTAATAAGTCTTTCAGCGAATATGTAACTGGTATTGTTAAAAGTACTTTATCAACAACAAATACTTCTTCACTCCAGTTCGGAGTAAATCCCTTTTCAAACGTTTTCTTAGTCAACGAAATTCTAACTTTATCGCCAACTCTAAATTTATGTCTTCGGTACATGTTTTCGTTAGCTAATATTGGATTTGCAAGCGCATCGTTTGGTGACATTTTAGTGGTTCGGTGTTTCGTGTTATTGTATTCGTCAACGATATTCTGTAAGTTGTCGATGTATTTATTCGTGTTTTTAGCTGTCAAATATTTATGAATTTTTTCATTAAGCGTGCGATTAAATCGCTCGACGATGACGCTTTTTCCCTCATTTCCAGTTACGTATTTTTTAATGTTATTTTGTTCCAAAAACTGCTCGAACTTTTTGTTAAAAAACTCTGCTCCGTGATCGGTCCAGATTTTGTTGGGCTTTCTTTCTGTAGTTGTTATTATACGCTTTAACGCGTCAATCATGGAGGTCCCCGTTTTATCTGAAACTGGTACACTAAAAGCATATTTACTAAAAACATCGACAACATTAAAAAGATATCTCTGCGGAGCGCTATCAGCGCCAACGTTAAATTGAGCTAGATTTGACATATCAACTAAATCTATCGCCCAAATATCATCAACTGCATTTGCTACAACTTTACGTCGCGGAAACTTTTTTTTTTAGGTCTGTGTAGTTCGACTGCAAGGTCATCGTATAAGTCTCTGCCTAGTCCGAGTTTATATTTTGCTCCAATAATACCCTGTACCAGCCTACGGTCAACACGCTCTCGCATATTTTCTGGTTTCATTTCGCGAAGTTCGTCTAACATCACTTTGTCGCAGCTGTGTTTTGTTTCGCCATTTATATCTCTGTAGCAGATATCATGACGCATCGCTATTGCATCAACCTGATTGTAGGGTTCTTGTCCTGGCAGCGGATTATCATTTTCGTCAAGTTGCTCATCAAGCGGATTCCACGGACCAGTATATTTATGGCCTGGCAATGTCCAACCGCCTTTCGGTTTCGGCAGTTTGCCAATTAATTTATGTATATCTATTCCCCTTCCAATTATTTCTCTGTTATCGCATTTCTGGCAATATGTAACAATTTTATTTTGCTCTAGACATAAATCTCTATCAGCGTCGCAGTTGCACTTCATTATTTATTTAGTCGTCTACTAAAATAACGTCAGGACAACCAGCCCCTGACTTTGCTGCTGGCAAAAACATACTTTTTCTTTTTCCACAGATTGCGCAAATACTTTTCAGCATTATTCTATTATTCTTTGTCTTTTCCGTTTTTTCGTCTTTATTTTCTGTTTTAGTTTTACACTTGAGACAATATGTTGACATTGTATATCAGTGAGTTTAGATAAAATTAATCGCGATCTCATCATTAGCGCGAGATGGTTGTTTGTCAAATTGCAAAATAAACTTTAAAAAATCTGGATTTTTGGTCATCTGTTTAATGAACATCACGCAATAATAACCGCAAGCGGAAGTTCCAACTGGCTGAATCTGATTAGACGAATAATTTATTATTTTGTATTTACTCATATATCGTTTTACCGCGTCACTCGGTGGAATTCCGAACGAGTCGAAATAATTGTTATCAAAAACAGCTACCCAATGTGTACCAGATCCGTCATTAAAATCTTGTATATTTATAACGCAAGAACCCGGCAATGTTGGAGGTGTGAGTTCATCTTTGGAATAAACTCCGCGAAAATTTTTAACTTTTTGTAATTTATCAAGTTTATCAAAATTACTTAACGCAGACGACTTTGTCGGCCGCGCCTATATCTCCTTGTTCCTGGCAGCATTAGTCCTCGTCCTCGTCCTAACAGGCCCGGCAGTAGACTTCCCGCCAATCCTGCCAGTAATGGGGCTATTGGAAGAAATCCACCTTGTTGTGTCTTTTTTTTCGTCTTTCTTTTCGTCGTTGTCTTTTTTCTAACAGTTTTTCGTTTAGGCATTATATTTAATCTTTAGACAAAAATTTTCTTTATTCCACTACCTTTAACTGCCTTTTCTGATGCGCCAGATACTGCCCCAGACGCCGCTGCTAGCCCTAATGTACCAAGTACTGGCAAAATTTTAGGCAGTAATGTTTTGGCTATTACTGATAATGCCGGACCGAAGAAACCGCCGTGTTTTGACATCGCAGTTATTTGTGCAGCGCTTAAATTTAAAACGAAAGGTTTTTTCCGATCGTATTTATTTGCTTGATTTTTGGTTAGCAATAATTTTGTTAAAGTCCCCAAAGCACCTGGGTTGACCTTCAATGAAACCGGCCTCCGCTTCGCAACAGCAGTTGCTAATTTTTTAACTTGGCCATCAGTTAAATGTATTTCTTTTATAATATATTTTGTCATCTTATATAACGATTACAGATTAAACTTGTATTGTCATTTTACCTCCAATGGAGTCGATTGTAACAGATCTGTCGCTTATCACTAATGCATATACGTTTAACGCCGCTGCTGGAGCGGCTCCGAGTGTCCAAGTGATTTCAATATCAGCTGTGCTATCCACAGCTCGCTCGCTATGTTTACTAACATCAAAGTAAAATATCGGATAAAGTGTACGAAATTCCTCTATTGATATTTGAGTTCCATCTCCAGTATCTTGATATTTCTGCATTGAGTCGAGCAAGTACATGTACGGTCTAGTAATGTTTTTATTCTCATCATCTGCAAAATTACATTCGATCGCTCGTTCTGGATATTGTTTTGAATTTATTCTGGCATATATTCGTCTAACATTTGCGCTATCAAATACTCCATTATTTTGTTGTTGGCTTCCACGTCGAGCTTGTCTCTGAAATACAACAAATAACTGACGCGGTAGCTGTTCACTCGATGTTGTTGTAACTCGCCATGTGTAGTCGGTGGTATTCGGAACTGTTGTTTGATATATTTTATGTTGCTGAAAATGAATTTTATTCGTGCGTTTTTCCAGCATACTATCTAATTCTAATGCTTTAGTGACTGACGGAGTTATTCGTGGCATCCACAGCGCAAGTTTGTTTATAACAAATTGTACATCATTCCCGCCAGATCTGAACAGGCAATCATCTCGTTCTGCTCGATCTAAAATAAGCGTATGTTTAACTCCACGAAATACGTTATTATAGTCCCTGCAAAAGCCAAATATTGTACTTAGTGGCAGCATCATTGTAATTTGATGTGATTCTGCTGTAAGTTCTCTTCGCTTAGCATAACCTTCATTGTAACGTCTATTTCTTGCGATAATTGCGTTATTAATCAAAGTTAACATTGCAGTGCCGTCAGCAGCTGCTCCTGGTGGTGTTATACCAAGATTGTTACAAGCTGCAATAAGTGAAACTCTTGTAGCGGCTGCATCAGCAGCTGCAGCTGGTGCGGCTATGCCAAGCACAGCAGCATTAGCAATAAGAAAATCTCTCACATTTGCAGCGCTTGCATCAGCATTAGCTCCAGCAGCTACAGTAGGTGCTAATCCTGATAAAATTTCAACTGATGCAACAATACCTGCACCAGCATTTCCAGTATCTTTAAACCACATCATATTAGTTGCAGTTGATTTGGAGTAATCATCAGAAAACGAAACGATATTTAAGATTGTACTTGCAACTTGTAAGTGACTTGAAATATCTTCGACAGTTTGATTAGCCAGCTGATATCGAGCACTTCTAAACAAACACCAACCATTATTTATAAGAGCTACTTGTGTATTGACTGCAATATCGGCAGGTGGAACAGCTGTTGTCATAAATTGGCCACGAACTTCTAACATTGCTTTGTGAGGCAGTAGAAATACGTCCTCGTCTCGTGTATTAAATGTTCTAACACCAGTTTTATTAGGTTCGTTAGAATTTTCATCAAGATATTCAACATACTCAAATTCCGTTACTGTGTTGTCTGTGTCATAAGTTTCTGCAAAATCGAGATAATTTTTCACAGACATTTTTTTATTTTATTAGGTTATATAAAATTATTGCGGCGCTGTAACTTTAGATATTAAGTTTTGTATAATCTGCTCGCCCTTTGGCGATAAAAGTTTTTTCGTTGTTGTTATCATCGCGCGTTGGGTTTCTTTTGTTGGTGCTATTTCCGAAATAACTTGCTTGATTTCGGTTTGCGTCTTAGGTTCGCCTTTTATTTTATCAGATATTTTTTGTCCCACTGCAGTTCCCGCAGCAGATGCAGCTCCAGTTGCAAAAGCTTTACCAGCGTCAAGTGCGATTGGCGCAACTTTACGAGCTAATCCTGGAATATTTTCAGCAATTTTAGTAAATATATTTCCGAAAAATCCTCCTACTATTTTTCTTCTGTAAACTTTTTTCTGTTTCATTATATATCTGAGGTTGTATAATTTTGTTGTCAATCACGAAGTGATTGCGCGTAGGTGTACGTAATAAGTAACGATCTCATTATTCAGATCCAGCTGTCTTCCAGATTGGTCTGTTGATTGCATATTTACTTCATTTATTTGATTTTCAACATTTAACGGATAATAAATAATATGACGAGGACTGATTTGCATGAGAGAACCTGGTGGAACTTCTGGTGAAAAACTATATATTGTCTGACCTTTGCTACCTTTAGCTGAATAAGAACCAGACGCGATCGAGCAATTTACCAATATTGTGTTTACATCAGTTATATTTACTGGAAATTCACCGTCAAATGTGTTAGGAATATTAAAAAGACCAAGATAATTTTCATGCTTAAATCCTATCAGTGGCGCAATACTCGCTGGTGATATAAAGCTAGCTATAAAACCATTTTTTACTTTTATTCTAGCTCGCAACGTATTATAATTCGGTGCTAGCTCAAAATCATCTGCGTTTCCTTTATTCGCTGTTATAAGTTCTTTTATCGTTTTATTCAGATCAGTTATGTTGTAGGCGCCTTGCGGAATTTTAAATGATATCCAAGGTTGAGTTTTAGGTGGATGTATAACAGTAAAATCAAGATCAGATTCTATGGTTGCTGCGCGAATTTCGTTTATTTTTTTATTAACATTTTCTGGATTCACCTGAGCAACCTCTATGCCATTCTTCAGAATTTTAGCCTTTCTCCAACTATCATCGAGAAAATTTAAAAATGTAAACTCATCATTGATGCCGGTCTTAATGTTTGCCATAGCATTCCAACAAGTGCATGAAATTAATCCAATTTCGTATTGTTTTTCACGATCTAGTTCTATTGGCGGAACATACTTTACTGAGAAGTTCGCGCTATCTTTATCAGATTGGCTGGAGTCGAGTAATAATGTTGCCGACATTTATTATTATATTTTTATAAAATTAAGTCGCCGCGATTAAGTCGCGGTGCAAAGTTTCGTATTCGTCAGATGATAATAAATCTCTCGATCTCAAATTATCAAGTATGTCGATGATTTCATTGTCGATTTCAGCACCAACATTTCCTGCTTCTTTTGATGATATCAATAACATCAATCTGCCGATCATTTCAGTAACTGATGCGAATATTCTGACTCCAGTTCCTGTTTTCTTTCTATATTTTTCTATATATTCTTCTGCATGTTTTTTATTTAATATATCAAATTTTCTTTTAAAATTCCACCCCTTGCCAAAACCTTTTGGTCTGTTATTTTCTGCTGTTATTCCAAATATGGTAGCAATAATACCATATCTCATTCTATCATAAAGTGGAAGCATATCTTTTTCTTCTTTGGCTGTGTTTAGCTCATCTTTAGCAGCATCTCCGTCTTTTATTATTACATTTATTCTATCAATTAATGTGTTATATTCATCATCGGTCCACTTATTTATTTTATCAAGATCTTTTATATCTTCTTTTTTTAAAAATTCATCGTATTCATCCTTTGTTATCTCATTATTTGCTTCTTTTATATACCATCGTCTTTGCTCTCCAACTTCCATATACTTTACAGTCAACTCGCCAACTCTTTTTTGCTCTTCTTTAATATCTTTTACTTCTTTTGTTAAATTTGTTATAATATTTTTAATTTCTTGTGTTGTTAATTCTGTTAATCTTCGTTCAAGTTCCAGCGGATTATTCAACAATCTTTTTACTTCAGCTCGTCTTGCAGCAGGATCAGCTATATTTGCTGCAAGTGCCTCAGCTAATCTCATTTTCTCTGCATCAGATCTCTCAATAACTCTTCTAGCAGCAGCCTCTTGTTGAGCAATAACTCTTCCAGAAGCTTCCTCTTGTTGAGCAATAACTCTTCCAGCAGCTGCTTCTTGTTGTTCTTTAACTAATCCGAGTAAACCTTTCTCTTGTAATTGTTTAACTTCTTCTTCTGACAGTGGTTTAGTTTCTGGTTGTTTTCCAAGTAAAGCCTCAGTAACTGGTTTGAGAACTTTAGCTGCTGTTTCTGCTGCAGTAACTTGACCACGTCGAGCTTGCTGTACTAGCTGTTTAAATTTTGCCTGAGATTGAGCAAGTTTTTTTAGATTTTCTATATGTTTTCTGTACTTTGCTTGTTTTTCCATTAATTATATACTATTTTCTATAAAAATTATTGTATATAATTTTCAATACAACATCGAAACATTTTACTCTTATCATTCGTTAACTTATCGAATAAAAAGAAATCGTATCTATTTGCCGTTGCTTGACGATACAGTTCAATAAATTTATCTTTTGTTACGTCACCGCATTGTTCGTTCGCGATATTTCTAACGTCAACATTGTCAAGTCCTGGAAATAATATAAAACAACCAGTATTTCGCCTAATGAATCTGTCGACATTATAATATCCTTGAGCGAGATAAATAGAATTACATTTCTTATTTCGCGACAGTGAAAAATACGATCTGATTTTATTCATTTCCTCGTTGTTTAGCGGAATATCATCAAAAACAACTATTTTGTGTTCGGACGAATCGAGTTGATTAACTGGAACAAGTTCTTCCGGTTGTTTGATAATAAAGAAATCCTCGCCAGATTCAAGATCGTCACGAAGTTTGTCATTATAATTGTTAAGTAGCTCGTACTTATCTTGCTGCGGATTAATTGTATAAATATAAACGCGATCGTAGTTAAAATTATCTCCGAGAAGTAAATTCATAAGCAAATTTGTTTTGCCAGATCCAGTTCTACCAACGATAAGATAATGACAATCTGGAAGCTCATTGTTATGTTTATGTTTCACCAACCGCTCTGTATCAAAGTTTAATATAGACGATTTTGCCATTATATAATTTTATTGTATATAATTTTGTCAAGCAGTAAATAAATAATGAGCTTTTACTCAAAATTTGGAACAACAGTAGGAGATTCAACAACTGCTCAGCAAGGTGACTTATCCAAGTACGCAACTCTTGATCAGCTCAAAAATGAAATTACTAATTTATTAAATATCACAAGTGTCGATCAAAACGAAGTCGTCGTTTTTCAGGACAAAGAAGGACGATTAAAAACGAGTAATATACAACTATCAGATGTACTTGTACGAATTCCCGCCGCGGTTGTTAATAATATAGTTACTTTTGCCGATCAGGGTAAAATACAAGATTCGGGTAAATCTATTAACGATTATGTTAGGAAAGCTGGCGATGTATTTACCGGTGACATTATTATGTCAGGAAGAAAAATTACGTATCTTGGAGATCCAATCGCAGATACAGACGCAGCAACAAAAAAATACGTCGACGATCAAGAATCCAAGTACGTGTCAGTGCGCGGTGGTATAATGCGTGCATTTCTCGACATGAACAACAATGGTATTAATAATCTCAGAACACCAGAAACAGATTTCGACGCTGCAACGAAGAAATACGTCGACGATAAGGAAATTCCAATAATGACTTCGTTAACGACAATCAATGATGGAATTGCTACATTTAGAACTGAATATTTTAATCATGTACAAACATTTCTAAATTTTCGTAGAAATGTAAACAGAAATATTAATGACTTTTTTGGTACTCCACCAAATGTTATTATTAATCTAGCTGACATTAACACGAAAATCAACGATATCATTAGTGGCATTCCTAATATTATTCAAAAAACTAATCTCGTTAAAATTCCTCACAAGCAGATCATTAATATCGTGTACACAGTCGCATAAGGAAAAGCAACATGGTCGCAGCAAAATAACACTTTTAAACATACCGCAGAGGTCACTGGTGTATATAGATTATCTGTATTTAGCAGTGCAAAATTCAGTATATTTACCACATTTCCATGGCGTCATTCAACCGATGAATTTTCTGGAATTGTGTCTATAGTGTTAAACAAAGATGTCGAGGAAACGTTTATGCTGATAGCGAATGATAAAAAGTTAACCGCAGCGATTTATTGGTGGTGTATTGAGTTTGTAGCTGAAACTCCCGAATTAGTTACTTAAATAACGATGTAAAATATATAAACAAATATTATATAATGAAAAAAAATATAGTCGATTTTAATCATATTTCAGAAAACATTCCGAAACAAGATGTTGACGCACTAATGCAATATTACAGATACTATCATAAAAATCTTTGGTGCGTCAAAAAATGTTACAAATACTATGCAAAAATACTGCGAGTGATATCATATCTACCGCTGCTAATGACCGGCTCTGGTATAATTTCAAGTGGCGCATCATTAAATCCGTTTTTGTTAATAATATCAGGTGTCGGCGTTTCTCTTGCAGCAGCTTGTAAAAAAGTTGAACCTCGACTCGCAACTAAAAAAAATGCTTGCAAAACAGCAAGTATAACTTATAAAAAATTACTTGATCAAATTCGATCTTATTTGCGGGGTATAAAATATGATATGGACGACTTAATACGCGAGTTCCGCATTATTGATAGTATGTTAACAGATATTTTGCCAATGAGAGTTAGCAAATACGAAAAAGATTATAATAAAAAGTAGATGTTTAATTAATTTTGTATGGCTTTAGTAATATCGTTATCAAATAATATATCAACCATATTGTCAATAAATGTCATCACATCATCTGCCCAACCAGCTATTCTCATATCGCTTTCAACCGCGAATAACCAAACCGACCCATATTTCGGCGATATATGATAGCTCACATTTTTAATGCAATCGCTTATTATTTTAGGTTTTATACCAGTATATCCTGACGATGCTTTGATCGAGTTAAATCTTTTACAAAATCTGTTTGTTAGATCAAATCCAACATGTCGCACTGAGAATGACATTATATATAATATTTTATTTGTTTAATATAACATTTTTTGACTAACAAGTACATAGTAGTAGATATAGATGATGCATCCTTTCTCAGAGACCCTCAGCCCCAAAGTGTAGTACGTTAACATCTTTGTCAGAAAATGTGTTATTATTTTGAGCTAACAAAGGCTGCTGACAAAAATGTTAACTTATAACGTTTTGGGAGGGCCGGGGGTCTCTGATAAAGGATCATCATCTATAAATACTACTGTAGCTCCTGTAGTAATTGTGCAGCTGTCTTTGTAACCATAAGGAAAACCAATTTTCAGCTTCTTCTCCAGAACGACTGAGCCATTTGTAAAAATATTTCTTAGGACGTGCTCTTTCAAGCACTGTTCGGGGTTGCTCCTCTAATATATGTGTTGTTTCCTTAGCAACCATGTGGAACACATATTGTAGACTTATTTTCTTGAATTACTCAGTGAAAGGTATTAATGAAGAGTGAATTACACACACACACACACACACACACACACACACACACACACACACACATACGCACAGGCGCACTTTTACGTTTCAAAAGTCGTTAAAGACAATGAAATTTTAGCTCAGTTTGTCGTAATGCCATTTATGCTCATGATATAACTCCGCGTCTGGCATGCGTCGTCTGTAATCATTTCTTCATTGTCCGTCGTGTGTTGCTTTCTTCAGCTTCGTTTCAAAAGCAGCTGGGCTAATTTTGATTAACATTGCTTTTTATGTTCCCAGGACAGTCCCACCAAAATGATGATTAAGTTGTTATCAAGAATGGCTGAATCAATTCTGATCAAACTTGGTATGATAGGAATGTTTTTTTAGTAAACTCTCTATCATACTTCTTTTCCTGGTGGCTCCCCTTACAATGATGTAGCTTCCATAGCAACCATATTGAAAGCCTATTTTCAACTTTTTCTATTTTACGGATGAGCTGTTTCTTAGGACATTATGTATTAAAATTGTGTTTCGTGTAGCTTCCATATCAGAAAGTTGGGAAAACTACGAACGATACTCATCTCCCATCAATTATGGCTAGTTGTTACTAATTTATTAAAAAGAAAACTTTCTTATGACATGATTTATTAAAAATATTTTGTGGATCCGTGGCAACAGTGTGGTTTCCTTGTCAACCATATGGAAAACCTGTTTTTAAGTTGTTCTCTAGAATTGCTGAATCAATTCTGACCAAACTTGGTATGGTAGGAATGTTTGTTAGTAAATTCTCTATCATACTTTTATCCCTGGTGGCTCCCTTTAGAGTGATGCAGCTTCCATAGCAACGATATGGAAAACCTACTTTTACCTTTTAAATTTTTTTACGGCTGAGCTGTTTCTTATGACATTATTATTAAAATTGTGTTTCGTGTGGCTTCCATAACAGTTATGCCTAGTTGTTACTAATACATTAAAAAGAAAACTATCATGAAACGATATTTTGTCCAAAGCTGCAATAGCCAATAGCATATCAGTGCAGATGTGATATACAGAGTCCAAGTATAGACACAGATCACATTCATAGAACGATGCCAATGCCCTATCTTGTTCAGCTGATGTTACTAAATATAGAAACAGTAAACAACGTGTCAGATAATGCAGAGTTCTACCTTACAGCAAGAATTCTTCTGAAATGGGTGTCTTTCGATCGGAAGCATCTACCTGATCACTACATTTACCTTTTAGACCAAGGTATGTCAGGTGGAAAGGCAAACACCATCATGGCCCGATTAACAAAGAGGGTGTGGGAAAACAGCGCGCTGACAGTGCACACCAAGACTCAAGTCTACCAAGCCTGCGTTCTGAGCACCCTCCTATATGGAAGTGAGACCTGAAGCACCTACATGAGGCAAGAGCGTCGACTCAACTCCTTCTATATACGGTGCCTACAACGCATCCTGAAAA
>JAECUM010016555.1:0-36960 GCA_016617855.1 Megalonaias nervosa | reverse complement strand
GTTTTAACATAGCCAATTCCAAAAACTGAGGACCACATGGTAGATGGGTGAGTCATGACCAAAGGTGTTATCCTCGTTAAAGAAAGTTTATTATTATTATTATTATTATTATTATTATTATTATTATTATTATTATTATTATTATTATTATTATTATTAATACTGGTGTTCTGTCAGATTAGTTGACCCCCACCCCCCACCCTTTCGGTCATACAGCACACCTTCCTTATCTCTCGTTTGAGAACATTATGATTGCAGTGTGATAAAACAAGACTTGCATGCCATGACACTGATAAGAAATGATAAGAAAAATTTGCTTTTCATAGTCAGCCATGGCTGTTTTTGCCTCTAAATTTCTTTTGCATCCATCGTGTCTGGAAAAATTGGAAGAGTATAAGCGATCAGCCACTGATTGTATATTTAAACACGTGTTTATCTTTACGGTAAACTTGGACTGCTCGTTTGATCTACAGACCTGTCAGATTCAAAATTTGAATCGACTTGTAAAATGAACTTAGGAGAAGTCATGGTCATGAACGACCTCATCGCTGGATGTTATTGAAAAGCCTCTACATCTCACGGTCGACAGCCATTCACTGCTAAGTTTCTCTCCATTCTACGACTGAATGGCACAGCAAGATACCCAACATCGGCATGACAGCTGCGTAAAATGACTTTCTCAGAAATGGTAGTTCTTAACAGCAGTAAAATTGAGTTGTACTTCGTTGTTTTACTACAACTGTCAAATGCAGTGATCCAAATATGAAGGGGCATGAATATTAATCAACTTCTGGAATAATGAGCCAAAATGACTTCAAGGAGCTATCTTCAGAACCTATCGTTTTCTCTTTATCAATTTACTTTTACGTTTCCATTCTGCCTCTGAAAATGAGTGTAATGTTGGGATATTCTCTAATCGAATCTGTACATGACAGCGTAGGGGTGGGGTAATCGTGGGGAATGAAAATTGCACTGTGTCACACTACTCTGAACAAAACAGCTTAATGGTGGAGTCGTCGTGGGGAATGAAAAGTACATCGTGACACATTTGTCTGTACTTGACCGAAATGTCAAGGGTTGGGGAGTAGTGAGGAATGAAAAAAGTACATTACAACACACAGAAAAATCGGTAAATATTAGACAGACACGAGAACGAGCGGGCCAGATCAAAGGTAGCGTAAAATGCAAAGGAAATTAGAATGATGTGTATTAAAAGTGGTGAAAGAATATGTTATCAAAGAGGATGGTTGCATATCAAAACTTTTGAGATAAATCTTATGGATTCACAATAGATTCTTTTTGCAAATCCTAAACAATTCGCATAGCTATCTTTTCCTAAATTATAGGCATTTCTATAGTTAGATTGAGGCCAAGGCATGTCGGTACAAGGAATACATATGGCGAAGTAGTTTCACGTCTTTGGAGACCTTATCCTCATACCGTGCATGGTCCTTAATGATTCCGGAGGGGTGTTGTATGTTGAGAATCTTGTTTTATACATCTGCTTGAATTATTGTGATTCTGACAGGACGCATACTATTATTGTATTTCATTGTATTCCTTGTCAATGAAGAAATTTATGCCAAGCAACCGTAACCCGAACATACTGCGTAGCTCTGTTGCTTCCACATATCGATAAACCGGACCTAATATTACTTAGTTTGTTAGTAATATTTAGGAACCTAAATAATAACCACGATCGTCAAGCTCAGTTATGCAATGAGATTTAATACTAAACAGACCAAACTTAGTTACAGTGGGATACGTCTACAATAACTATATAAGTAACATCAATTCGTCACATACACACGTACACTAACACAGTTTAATAAGTGTGACTACACTGGGTAGGAAAAGCTAGCTGTTGAATAATCCATTCTACGTTTTTGACAGACGGGTATATGAAGAAGGGTGCTACTTATCTTTGAAAAGAAAGACTAACATTACCAAAAATGAACTATAAACATTTTTTTCTCCAATTATATCATCGTTCACAAAATGTAAATATGAAACCGGGACGACCCAGGAAATGGACAAAAGAAAAAGATTAGTTAGTTACTCAGTTAATTTGGTGTGTTTATAAGTAATAAAAAACAAGTAGATAATTTTATATATCAAATGACTTTTAAAGAAACACCTCTAATAGCTGTAGTCGCATACTTTGGCTTGATGCGGGACTTCCGCCGGAAGTGATATACGGAGGATGCAGCTGTATTTCAACGTCATGCAGTAAAGGAATGAATAGTGACTGTTTGTCGACGTAGTACTTTTCATCATGATACTCTCGGATGGACCGCTTGACTGTTACAATGAAGATAGGGTTATGACGGTGTAAATGCACATTCTTTTTTATTTCATACGGCATTATTGTAGCAAAGGCCCTATGACTTGCACAGCTGCCGCTTCACAGAAATCATCTTACCATATTTCCGACTAAAGTAACCATGACAGCGAAATGTTTGCCCCTTTTCTAACTCCGGTGGCCTAGTGGTTAGAGCGTCCGCCGCGGATGTGGGAGGTCGTGGGTTCGATCCCCGGCCGAGTCATACCAAAGACTTATAAAAATTGTACTAACAGCTGCCTCGTTTGGCGCTCAGCATTAAGAGGTTAGTGTTAGGACTGGTCGGCCTGGTGTCAGGATAATGTGACTGGGTGGGACATCATGCTACATGTCTTCAGCATGATGCCCCAGTGCTAGACATCACTATAAACTGCCACACTGCAGACATCGTAGCGATATGACTGAAAAATTATTAAAGCTACGTTAAAAATCCAAATCACACACACACACACACGCACACACACACACACACACACACACACACTAACAAAGACTTTTTCGGCAATTTTGTACCTTTCAACTTATAGAACTCAATTTTTAACCAGCACTATATATCCATTAGTTTTTGCTGACATGCCGTTGAACCATATATTGAGCTGATTCACGAAATAAGCGGCTTTATGATATAAAATTTAAATATCTACCTTTCAGTAGTTTCTGATAGAGTAATGTTTTAAAACCATAATAATATATATTGTAGCACCCTACTGTGTCAGTTGTTTTACTCACGGGCTTGAAAATGAATCGATACCGTTTTCACAATGCAACGTCATGACTTTAAGGTACCGTTGCATAAACCAGGGGTCTCAAACACGCGGCCCGCGAGCCTCATGCGGCCCGCCAAGCCGTATCCTGTGACCCGCAAAATGATTGGCGTCGCAAGGTGTCATGAGAGATAACAAAGGTGGTGCAGCCCTTGGGTCATTGAAAATACCCTCATGCGGCCCTCAGGGTGGTTTGAGTTTGAGACCCCTGGCATAAACTGTAACGTGATAGTAAAACTGATCACATAAATAGAGCCATTTGCAATTTTCCATTAAAAACTTGTTTCCTGGGCGTGAAATGATATTTATTTATTTAATACTTACAATTGTTAGTTAACTGGGTTCATTATTTATGATGCAGCTTTTATTATCGGCGCGTACGTCTTATAACTTACGTCGTAGAATGGATATGACATTGGAGTCGTGAAATATTTTTCTGTTAAACTTGATTTTTTTTACAAATAATTAAATGACGACAATACGCATATAGTGATGCCAAAATCATACTTCATTATTATTACATCTCACTAAAAGTATGATACAGAATAACACTAACCTCATCTGAGGTTCTTGAACACACACACACACACACACACACACACACACACACACACACACACACACACACACACACACACACACACACACACACACACACACACGCAGAGGCTACTAATGGCATATTTCCTAGGTACGTATTTTCTTCTATAGTTCAGAAAAATTAAACCAATCAACAAAGTTTTGCATTAAAGCGTGGGCAAAATACAGCAATCTTTATTCTCTCCAATAACACTCTCCTGAGAATAATTAAATGTTTATATAATCCTTCATTGTCACTAATATCGGTATCTTTATATTGGATGTAATACATTATGATGCATTGTGCTAATGTACAAAGATATAACATTCTATAAACTTAGTGTCGCATGCCTCGCAAAAGCTTGAAGAACAGAGCAAGATATCCTTTCCGGTGTCTCCACAACCACGTAGTATCTACATCAGCTTGGCAACCGAGTACTGCTTCTTTCTCAACCTTAAGCATTTCTTTCATGTTTAACATGTGTTCATAAATGACATTTTGGTTGTGACTGAAAATATCATTTTCTCGGCAAACGCAACCCGTTCTGATACAATCGCCCATTGTCTTTAAATTGACATCTGTTCTATTTTTTTCATTGACTATGTCATCATGTTTTCAATGACTTTTTGCCTCACTGTTAGATCCTTCGTCCTCGGTTCAAGTTATCCACATTATCAAGAAATCATCGTACTTTTTTCTTTCGATCTATCGTATTGTATGGGACAACATCATCGTCCGATACTAGCGAGGGAGGATGGGATGTGGATGCAAGAACCCTATCAAAGTGTCCCACCCTATCAAAGTGTCCCGCAAACACATCTTTTAATTCCTATTAAAATAGTAAACGCAATTTGCACTTAATACACTAAAGGTTTGAAGAAATTTTCTTTTCAAAAACAAATTATTGTAAAAAGTAAAGATCGTTTACAGTGCAGTTCATGATTTTTTCACATGTTTTGAATTTATGATCGCTGATGTTTTAACAAGAGTCTAGAACTTTATTTAATGCCAATAGTCAAATAATATTTTGACCACTGCTCATTAGATAAAACAGATAATACCGATTGACATACTTTAATTTACCTGAATGCGCCCACTAAAATTACCTACTGAAACAAAAGTCAAACGTTTATCCACAACGGTGCCTACATTACAAAGTTATTTCAGTTTGCTATAGTATATATGTCGAAATTACGTCTTTCTTGGGATTTTTTTTCTTATTTTTATAATTAAACCTAAATATGATAAGAATTTAATAGACAAACTTTCATTGCATATAAAGCTTGATTACAAAATCATAGATAAACACATTACTTTTATCATCTACTACTCTTTAAATTACCATGTTCTTAAATATAAAATTTAGTTTAAGGAACAATAAAAAAATGGCGTGATATTGACAATGGAATTTTTAAACTTATTTGCTCGATAGTCATATCAAATTATTAACAACGCGCCTACAGTTCTACCGTCACAGATCTGAAACTAACACAAAGTAATCTATTTTGTCCTATGTAATTCTTCTGCCCACATTACATTATTTTGCGGAACTAAATATTTGGTTGCTTTTCTCGAAGAGGTCACAGAAAGTATAGGTGATATCAAATGTATGAAATAGTAATTTGATTTCATATTTTTCAATTTACTTAGGAAATATTGGACAATTCTCTCTCACAATATTTTATATATTCATATATTATGTAAGGTTCACAGTCCTTCATTGATGAGCAAAGAATAATGGAATTGGTAAGTTATGGTAAATACATACATAATTATATTAATTACAACTGTTAAATTTGTCATTGTCTTGAAACATATTTAATATTATGGATTAACTCACTTTAAATACATTGTCATCTTCTGGATCCCTGAAAAACTTGTACTGAGTTTCTCAAATACCCCTACATCGGTCACTCTTGAAAATGGCAAATCACTACCGCATTATCGTGACGTACGAAACTTGAACGTCATACTCGGAACGGGGTTTTCCAACATTCTCAATGTCTCAATGTTGTAAGGCCGGATATCTATCTATCTATCTGTCTATAGGCAGAGGCACTAACATACTGTGACATGGCATATAGGACATAAAACAAAAAAGGGAACATCCATTTATTTCTATGTCAAAATATCCGTACAATAATTATTATTATTATTATTATTATTACTATTATTATTATTATTATTATTATTATTTGGTACAGTCCTAAGTGCGTTAACTAATGAGTATATGAAGATGCCGCCTGTGCATATACCTTTTGGAGTAGACCATTCAAACACTGAGATTGTACTTCAGTAGTTTAGATATATAAACAGTGGTCTTAGGATTTGTCCCACCCTACCCCGATCCAAACACGCGCAGAATGAGCTGTGAGGTAAGAGTGGTATGACGGTGTGACGTGACTTGAGAAAAGAGTTGGGATACACAGTTTAACTTTAGATTTCTTGTTCCATTTAGCTCATTTATGTGGTAGCTACACATGCAAATCTGTTAAATTACGACAGTGAATAATGATGAGTTTGTTTGGTAACCACATAACTTGCATTTTGGGTATGACAGATAATTCCCATTACACCTGAACGACAGTAATAATCATGACGTATTTCTACCTCTTTTTTCTCTCTTCTGCAATCTTGATGAGACAATTTCCCGTCTTGTGAAAGAAACGTACCGGCACTTAAACCTGAAAAATAATTTTAGGATAATAAGACAGTCGTCTGCCAAGGGCTCGGCTTTGTTTCAAGTGAAATCTGAAATTTAGTTTACAATTCTTCTGGGACTTCATTAGTTCGCAGATTTAACGATTCTAGTACTTCTCCGCCAAAGGCAAGTGTTTCACCTGGGACTAAGAAATTAGATCAGTTTTTAAATCTAATAAACGAAATGACTTTTCGGTTTAGAAAAGCAATAAACCTATTTTTATAAGGATAATAATTCCCATAACATTACATGAAGAGCAATCTTGATTTGTCAGTTTGGTCGTTCACCCATATTTTAGTTCTCGTCAACATTCCATACAAAGAGAAAATCAAGGGTAACGAAGACCTCAAGAGGGCAGCACCGAGTCAAGGGAGTGACAAGACAAAATTAAATAATCTCCACATGACGTCATCAGAGGCCAAACTTCTGTACTAGATTTCGTCGTGGTTGTTACGTGCATTATGTTTATAATGAAGCAATTTTGAAATTTCCAAAACTTTTGTGTTTCTCATTTTGTAAAACGGAGCTCAACAAGTTTTTGGTATATTGCTATTCTGAGATTTGCATTATGAGTCAACGGCTTGTATTACCACAAAACCATTGTCGTTCTCATTACCGTTGTCATCATTGTAACATCAGATAGTAGTATACATTCTGATCACTCTAGACCAGTTAGTAAATTAGAGAATTAACACAATAATTACAACTATAATAATAATTACAACTATAAACTTTTGTCTTCAGTAAATATTAATTCGACCACTCACAACAAAGACTTATAATTACTAGGTCAGCCAGATTTGCCTGTATTATTGTATAAAATTGAAACATTATTAACCAGGGAGGCACAAATTAAAAATGTCTAGACCAGTCAGGTTAGGGCGGAGAAGCGAACAAAAAATATTAAGATGAAATTTATTTCGAATACTATAAATAAATTCGCAAAGTTACATTGAATTGAAATCAACAGATTACATTGATGTAATAAAAATATTTAAAGAGTTTACCACAAAAGCAATATTGTATTTATGAAGAGAGAATGCCTATTTGATGAAAGGCATATATAGGATAAAAGCATTGTCATATTTATATGGGCTGAAGAATAATAGTCGAGAGAATTAGTGTTAATATTCTGATTTCAAAAATAAAACAATAATCACATGTTTTCCAAATAAAACAATGCATAGAAAATTACTGTATAAATTTACAACGGACATCTAAAATGTACCGAAAGGAGAAAGACGAAAGGAAAAGACTAATCTGAATTTTTCATCAACGAAACTCAAGGTCATTTACCCAAACGCTTGTTAAAATTTCTCATTTATATTTTGATCAAGATATTTGATTTTTAACATCGTATCCTTGTCTTAGTTGGCCAGTAAAGACGTAATTGTTAGAACTCTGTTTGATAATTTGTAAAACCTAGCTTGTCCATTTAGCCAACATTACAATTTTAAATTGCTAATCAGAAATTATAGCACAAAACTGCATTGTATTGCATTAATCAGAGGAGATGGAAATAGTTTCAAGAGTTTCAAATCAAAGCAATAGTATCGGCATCCACATATGATGCCTATTTAGTTTCTGTTTAGATGAGTTTTCGTGTATTTGTGTTAAAGTATAAATTTCTCGAGAATGAACATGTCACTGTATTCCAAATATCAAAATGGATATACTTCAGTGTTTCAGAATAGTTGCAGATTTGTTTGTTGTTACGTATATCTATAGTGTGTGTTTAACTTTTGTCCATGACTGTAGAATGTAAGGGTTGTTTGTAAAAAACATATTAAATAGAAAACTTGTGTCCATGGTTGTAGATTACACTTTAAGATAATGGTCATTTGTAAACAAATGTTTACTTGGATTTGAGTTCAGGAACTCGGTTTTCCCCTTTGAAAGCGTTGGTCTACATGATTTTTGTCAGGTTGTTCGCTAAAATTTAAGTAAACAGACCTGATCTTGTTTACGAATTTGATGGAAAATTGCATTCGAAATGACCCATGTCCATTTTCTTAAATCATAGTTCAGGTGATACAAGGAAGACCAAGTAAACAATTATTCATTCCTATTTTAACATCAGTTTTTGTAGGATCACGTTTAGTTGTGTTGTGTTTAGATATAATTTGAGAGGAGTTATTTATTTAAACTGCTCATTGGAATTACAAAGTGATCATTGACATTTTGGACTGAAAGACTATTTTGGGATTATTGTGAATTCATTTAAAAACATTCTGGTTACATAATTGTGATACACCAAAACTATTGGTATGTATGCTAATTCGAAACCTTTAGTACGTCAGCACATTCAAGACCTGAAAATCTTTCGAAATACTATACTTTTGAACTTGTGATAAAACTTGTAGAATTATTTGGTATTTAATTCACATTACTGTAAGTTCCTCTTAAATTTTCGAATGATGGCTAAGAAAATTGAATTATTTGTCGAATTTTACTAATCTAGTTGGTTTTGCTTTACTGCTACTTAGTTGAAGACGATTTTAATAAGTAGCATTAACTCCTAAAGCAACATGGTTAACGCAGTGCATGGTGAAGAAGGAATATATTACGTATTTCATGGGAGGAAATACACGTGTCTGTATTCGGACAAATTTAAAGTAGAATTTGAAAATGTCAGGAATCTATTAGGAGTCGACAGCAACAGAGACAGAATGTCAGAAAAAAAATTTGTTTTAACTCAGCTCATGATTGTTCATTGCTTGAATTAGCTGTTTTAGAATCATTCATTGGTATAATAAAATTTGACATAAATTTGAAATCATTTAAACGTTTGAACGTATTTAAGAAGCGTTGCAAACTGTTCAAAACAAAAGCTCCTGTTTGAGACAGTCGACCTGTTTGCTTGTCGATAACACCTGAAGACAATGTATCATCCACAAAGCCTTCCCTCTATGTTTTCATGTCGTTTTTGATGACCTAAAAGGGACAATATTTAAGACAGTTTTATTTTGGTTCTTCATTAAAATACTGTTCTTTACGCAAATAGCAATCAATTATGGCAATAACCTGGAAAAAAGAGGAAATACACTGAATTGAAAGAATAAACTACTTCCAAATCACAGAAGCAAACGAAACCAATATGTCCATATAGAAGGGTATGTTATGGGTACGTGGATGACTAGTGGCAGGCAAACATTGTTGACCCGAAAACACGTGAAAATGACATTAATGGATGCAGACATATGACAGTGACAACACTGAATACAGGTATATTTTCACAGTTATAAATTTTAACTTGAAATACGCATGGTCTGAAAATAAAATAAAATAAAGTGAGATGATTTATATAATACTTTCAGAAAAATCTTTACCGAGCGAAAACTTGCAACGTCAATGTTGATGAAGGAAAAGAGTTTTTTTAAAGAAAAATATATTGAAGGGTATACTGGAAACTTATTACCTTGAATATTTTCCAACTTGCTTAGACCAAAAATCAAATGTATTTGGAAAGGTTTAATAGAACCCAGAATACTACAAGGTGTTTCATTCAAACTCAGATCAGAAATGCGTTCACATTCTCCCAAATTTAATTTATGGCAACGACAACAATATTTAGTCGAATTTTTAAAAAGAGAAAAACAAATCTAAAGCATTAGTCTAAAGTATGGATCAGTCTATTCAGTTACTTGATATCTGATATGCTTGGGACACCTAAATCGGTATAACTTTTAAATGAAAATAATTGAAAACGTTTACCTTCCTAATCTTTCCGAGTACATATTTCACATCAGTCAGTTTGATGCAGCAACAATTTAAATAAATCTATTGACTCGCTTTAATTGGAGTTAAGCCCTACTATAAATATCAACAGAGCGAAGAACGTTACTTCAACGGCCGATCAACAATCTGTGACGATAAGATAAATAAGTTGTTGATGACAAAAAGAATGCAAGGTGAGTAAAACTTATAGAGATGAAGGATTATGATCAGATAGTCCCACCGTTAAATTTGCTAATACGATTCACTAAATGATGTTCAAATGACATGTGACAATTTAGAAACACAAAAAACAAACACAAAAGAATCGCAAAACAAAACAAAACATATTTACTATGAAATAGACAAAAAAGGTTACTTATACTGATGCTTTTGTTAGAGGGAGCTGCTGTTGTTTAGTTTTAAAAGTAGCGGGTGAGCCTTGTATCTGGGGGAAATAATAATCTATAATCCTGTTCGTTTCTTTCATTACACCACGATGAAAAACGAAAATAACAAACGCACTAATGCCAGAACAAGTAAAAAAACATGTGGAGTAAAGAAAACAAATGTAGCCTGAGCTCCTAAGCAATAAATTAATCACAGTATTATTAAAACCGGATAAGGCTGATGTCACTTTTGGGCCCGTCAAGCTAACCGTTTTAATATTTTTAAAGATCGAATCAACTTTGATTCCGAACAATAATAACAATATTAGCAAAGAATCTGAAAAGGCAACTTCACAAACTAAGCCCCGAAAGATCCGTGCGTCGAATTGATCTTGGATGACAGTTTGGAAATCGTACAAAAAATTCACATAAAGTCAAAGATGAATGCTTAAAGAAAGGACAAGATGTCTAAGACATCAAAAGATAAAAGGAAAGAAACAAACTCAAACACAATATATTATCTGATAGGTAGTTTGGCTGTTTTAGGTATTGTGTTTCTTTGGTCAGAAAGGAAAAGTTGATTCTTAACAGAGTTTTCAATATTCGGTTGCATTTGTACAATTTGTTGAAATTAACAATCAAGCAAATCTTAACCTGCAAATGTGCACGAGGTGCGAAGTTAGGATAATATGTGTCTTACACAATCACAACGTCAGCGTGTGTACGAAGTACATCAACAAAATATAAACACGTCTGTACCATCCGAACGTATCACTTAAATATTTATTCTTCATTAGATATTAAATTGAGTGCGTAAAGCAGAGATATTTACGGTTGGAAGGACCTATTCAGTTAGCAAAGTTTGTAAAATATAAAAACTGGCACAAATATTAAGAGTTTTACTCATACATACAAAAATGACGAATTGATTGGAGGAACAATAGCTAAAGATATACGATTTGGGGAAAGCAACCTTCTACTTGCATTCTTTTGATCGAGATGGATCTAGAAATGAACAAATTTAACATGATCAGCCAGTGGAGTAATTGCAGAAAGATTAAATGAAAACACGACAACGGAAGACTGAAGAAAAAATGTTTTGGAGATTCCGTAATTAAACAACATGGATGATGATTTTGTACCATGTCCATCATCTTATAGTTTCAAATAAATTCCAATGTAAAACAGAAGAATATCTAAACTTATTGATTTCAGATTTCTGATGAACAGGTAAAAGGTAATACATATTCATTGCAACTTTGATGGTGTAATGTGTTTGTTGCAAAAAAGTTTTTATAGTTACAAATAGCTAAGATGGCAACTTGCATAATTCCTCTAACGCAGGGAATATATTACAAGTAGTTAATACCACAGATCATCACATAAATGTGTCACACACACCTACACACACACGCATCTACACACACACACACATTTCAACATTAAACTGTAACAAACTTTGCAGATAGCAATGCCGAATTTAAGTCCAGATATACTAACTGAATATGGTAATTTCTCTTTCATTTGATGAAAAGGTAAAAGGAGATGTTAACCTTGCTAACTTTTGAATATTAAACAATTAAGGTACAGTGCATTTGAAAAGCATTACTGGTTGCTACTATGTTGATGATATTTTCAAACTGAATCAGCTTTGTGACATACAAAAATGTTTGGGTAAAAGCATCTGTAAAAGCATAAGCAGTTATGAACAAGCCTTTATAAATGGTAACTTAAAAAAGTTACGATCAGAGGTGTGATTTCTTTACAAATTGTCTTGTCAATCTTGAATGAATAAAGTTTTGACTTTAGTGCACAAAATGTTCTCACTGGAAGGCCATTCAACCCATCCTCGAAAAGACCAAGGACGTTCTCTTTCGTATGTGGTGAAACAAATGTATTGTTCCTTCTGTATTCACTAGTATTATGAAAGGTGATGTTTATCATTCACATCTTTGTAAAATATTTGTCTCTCAACATGGATTAACAGTGACTCATTATCGGACATGAGAAGCATCTTCTAGTATCATCATTCTTACACAGTATTCTTTTCAGCTTCTTGTAGTAAACTTCAAATAGCACCAATCAGATAAAAGAAAATCCTCCGAAATTGGATCTGTTAATTGTTTCGTTTTAATTTCTTTCTGACTGAAACTAGGTCATCATTAAATAAATGATCTCAGTGCAAATGATACATCTTTCCGATATTTGAAAAATTGTTTACATCTGTCCTTGATATGCCTTTCATGTACGACTTCTCTGAAGACTTTCCTTCTGTCCGCCGAATATAGTATTATTCATCAATGTGAAAAATTCTCTTTCAAATTCTTTGTTAGAGTTTCATCTTAAACATATAGTCAATTCAGCAACGTATGATTTTAGCAATGGTTACTGATCAAACAAGACATCTCTATGAATCTTGTTTCATTTGTAAACCCAATGGTACGTGAAGTTTTAGGTTTTTGTAGTCCATGAATTATTCGTCTTTGTTTCTCGATTTAGACAATAAATTTGGTTCTGCTCATTTTGTGCTCTTGCAATCATTTGTAGACTTGTTTTTAGCTCTGATAAATCATTTATATGCGGGGTTAATTTTTCTGTAGATACTCTGTGATTAAAAAATGCAATGGAATTTCTAAATCCGCTTCTAATACGCAACAATTAATTGGGTGTATTAATTGTGTTGACTTGAGTACTTGTATACTTCGTTGTGTTTTTACTTGTGTTATGAAGATGTACATTTGCATGTTCTTTTTTTATAATGACACCATATCAAGACAGAGAGCTTTATTCTGCGCTGAAATAAAAAAAATTGCAAGGGTTTTGAAACTTTTCCGTAGTAAATGGCACGTAAGAACATACATTCTTCTAATAACTGTCCTCTCTCTCTCTCTCTCTCTCTCTCTCTCTCTCTCTCTCTCTCTCGACTTGCCTCTCTGTCTCTGTCTCTGTCTCTGGACCTTAGTAGAAAGATTAGCGAAAATCCGTTAAAAAACCTGTGTCATGCGATAATATCTCTAGATCTATGAATGCTGACAAAATGTAGTCACAAGGGAAAAGTTAGAAATGGAGGATAGAAACAATTATATGGTCGATAGCAATGTTAATTAAATCATAATACTAATTTAAATTTACTGTAAATACATTTTAATGTTTTAATTACCTGTTGCTGGTTCCTCGTTTCGCTAAGTTTATATTTCGCACTCGTTTCAATATGTTAGCCGGTATGTGCACGTCTGCGCGTTCAATGCTCAAGTAGTTAACGATTTATGTTTATAGTGTTCTACTTTCTTCATTTAAACCATCTTTCATGTTTAAATTATAAGTGTGTCTCATGTTTATTTAATCGATATGAATGAAAGTAGAAGTTCAAAAAATAAAAGAAGCAACTTATCTACATTTTGTAGCAGACAAACTGAACAGGGTTGTGCATGGTTTATTCGTTCCATCAATACACAGTTGCCAATAATCAATCTTAACTGCGTTGGAAATGCAAGTATGTGTATTTGTATGTGATATAAATAAAATATGTGTATAGTGTGCACGATGTGCCTTTGATATACCACTCATCGCAAGTCTAGTTTCCTTTGATTAAAAATTTATACATCTCGTGGTATGTCAATGAAAAAAAAAACTGTTTAAATCTGTCTTTAACAGCAGTCTATGGTACGCTTACAAACTGATCTCTCAAGACAGATGGCTGATTAATAATGCCACACTTTCTTGAGAAAACCTGTCTAGTGAAATGAGAATGTGGGTGTTATAATACAGGTGACCTTGAGATCGTGGATATTATAGGACAAGTGATTGATCTTGAGAGTGTAGTTGTTATAAAGTTTTAATTTGTCTTATGGATGATGAGAATGTGGATGTATGGGACAGGTGATTTATCTTACGAACGTTGAAAATTTGGATGTATAGGACAGGTGATTTGTCTTAAGAACGCTGAGAATGTGAATGACTGTTTGTGTTAGAGGTTTTGAGACTGAATATGTTATAGGACAGGTGATTTGTCTTAGGGATCTAATAGTGTAGATGTTATAGGACAGATTATTTGCCTTAGGGACCTTGAGACTGTGGATGTTATAGGATAGATGGTTTGTCTTCGGGACCTTGATAATATAGATGTATGGGACAGGTAATTGCTTCTTTAATGATGATTTGATTGTTTTAACGAAATGATGATATCCATATTTGTGATCTCGCCTCTTTCTTAATATTGCCATGTCGCAATGAATAAAGAAGACAAAGAAATGGTATTATCACAGCGTATGCCAAATGATTTTAACCTTGGATATTGCCGGTGTTTGGGAACATCTGAAAGCTGACAATCACCAATATATGTAATCCTAGCCAACACTCATGGCTCTACAAAGATTTAGGCCTTAACTTCTTGAAGGGTATACAAACCAGTAATACATCTGCTTTAATAGGATAAAATCCAGGAGTTTTCCAATTACATGGAGATATACATTTTTCAAATCTTGTAATTAACTGTCTAAATGCTTTCAGACAATATAAAGGCCAACACAAAGTGGCGTGTTTGTAAACGAGAATTTAAGTTGGAATCCCTTGGTCTTTTTATTCGATACCATCTTTAATCGTTGATGGACAAATCCCGCTTAAATGAGGTAAGCCTCTTGAGACACTAATAGCTTCTTGGCATGCAATAATGCCTGGAACGTTCTTAGAGTTAGCTTGAAATTCCTCGTTTTAGGCAATTTCCAACTTAGTGAGAAAACTGTTTGGTTATTTAAGGTAATGGTCATTCTTTAATACTAGTTATTCCTATCACACATTTTTGAATACAGGCTAAAACACAAGAACTGGTAGATCTGTTTAGTTTTTCCAAATGGCGGATAGTGCAACATGCACTTGAGTTCTGTGCATGTAGTTTAGATTCTGTCAATGCTAGTGCATCTGTATTTATCGTTTTGCACATAGATAGCTTTGAATATCAGATGTTGTTCTTCTAGAAATGCTCTACCTGCTAATAATATTGTATTGCATTTCCTGGAACATTAAAGACTATCGTAATATATTCCATTAATAACACGACTCCTAAAATATTTTGATGATAAATTTTCAAGGTGATTAAATAATTTCCATGCAATTGTGTAGTTCTGAGCCAGAAATCTGTGAACAACCTGAGTCCTCTAACACTAATATTTCTACATTACCTTTCTTGTAGAAACGTTTAGTCCAGTCTTGGGAATGATACCAAGAAATTAAACATTTAGTCTTTTAATTCGTCAGAATATATTCAAATAAGATTTTTATGTCGAGTAAAGTTTAATGGGGCATACGCCTGATACACTTTGCGTATCAGGCAAAAATTATGATCTTCTCAAACCTTTTTGTGAATAATTCAAATCAGTCGCCCCCTCCCCCATTTCTTTCCCAGCAGGAATCACTTACTATGGCAAATTATAAATATCAATCTTACTTTGCAAATTCTGCTGTTTTTCAAAACCGATCACTTCTAATTAGGTATTATGGGATTGCAGACTACATGTAACATTTACCGACCTCGGAAAACGCAGAGCTTGAGAGCTCAGTAACTTACAGAAAAATCGTACGATTTGTTCGCCGAAAATTTCTTCACCAAAAAGAAACGACTTCGGCTATTTTTTAGATTGACCGCATGACTGATCGAGTAGTTGTGAATTAAACATTGTTTGATGCATTTGCAACTTCTCGGTCTATCTCTGTTTAGTAAATAACCGAGGTGGTCCGAACTGCGGCTAATGACAGCTATCTGTATAAAATTGAGGTGTGATCAGTGGGATTGACATCGAAGCTGAAAATTTATATAAGTAGGGCAATTGTGGAATGTAATATTTTACAGCAACAATTTCTTGTATTAATTATTTATACAATTGCTCGAAACACCAAAACCTGCTGAATTTTATAAGATACCTGAATTTATATAGGTACATATTTAATGCTGCCAATAAAATTTTAATACATGACGAAAAGCTTTGTTTAAAGATATTTTTGAAAACATATCTAATTACTCTAACACGTGAGGAACATTTGATATTAATGTTGTCTATATGTTTACGTTTATTAACTTTTGTCTCAAGTGCAGATAACTCTTACAAAAATGTTATTTAATTTATTAAAAGACAGACTATGCATCCAAGTTATATTTTAACGCCCTCCAGTCTTTGGTTTCCATTAATAAAAGCTGCGTGCTGTAGTTTTGTATGCTAATATCTTCCAGATCTTGTTAGATGCTTATTTCTTACAAGACAATCATTGCCCCATTCATTATATAAGTCATCGTTTCATGTCGGACAAATATGTGACAAATCAAATCAAAATAGGTTAAGTGATCAAGGATAATTAAACCCTGCCTGTGAACTCTTAATAATACGGCATTCAAAGATCAGACAATCGGAATCATCGGCTCGTGTGAATGAAAGGGTATGACATTTTCTGGCAATAGAATCTATTAGCAACTGAAATGGCTCCGATTATGTTTCTATGGCACGTGCATGGCGGTATACACCAAGTCTTCATAGTCTAAGAAACTTGCTGACTGGGTATCAGTAGACTACGTTATTATCTGAGAAACTTCTTGACTGGGTATCAGTGGACTACATTATTGTCTGAGAAACTTCCTGACTGGGTATCAGTGGACTACATTATTGCAATTTGGTCGTATTTAAAGCCTATAGACACATTCGGAAGGTCATTCCTCACGTTGCCTTGATCTTGACACATATTCAAATATTGGAGCTCTTGCAAGCGGTTTCTCCTGGATTTAAAGCAGCCAACCCTAAAACTCCCATATTCTTAGACTACATTTATAGTTCACTTGTTCCATTAAGTTTTAATATTAATAAAAAGTTATGCTTCAAGCTTTTTTCGTAAACAGTTTAAAAAAAAATAAAACTTCCTCTGCTAAATATCTCTGAACAAAATTGCTACGAACGTAGTAGGGTAGATTTTGCAACCAACACTCACTGCCAAGCCCCATCCCCACACGCAACACAAAAGAAGAAAGAAAGGTTCCTTGGATTAAAACTTAGAACGACAAGTCACTTTATTTCATTATTGTAATGATACTCACAACATGAAAATGTACACTCATTATTAAAAAGGAATGTTATCGTCCTTTTAATTGTTCTACCAAATAGTAGAATTTAAATTATTGTTGTATAACTTTGTTAGGGGCAAATCGAATTAAATTACTCCTTTTTTATTGGTACAGGGTCTCGTGAGGTTGTAATACACCATCTACGTTCAACTTTTATGAAGCGACAATAACACAGTTAAAATAATTCAGATCATACTGTACCTTGTAGCCGATCTTTATTTTCAAAATTTTATTTTGATTGAAAAAAAAAAACTTTGCAATGATAATCAATGAGCTTTTACGCGCTTTGACCTGTCAGGGTGTTTTGTCAATTTAGCATAAAAATAAATAAGCAAAAATGCATACGTTAACTTGTTTAGAACTGTACTTTTAATTGATTCCATATTGCCATTACTGTCCGTAGGTGACCTTGAACTCCAACACACACACACACACACACACACACACACACACGCACACACACACACACACACGCATGCATGCATGCATACATATTCTTTCAACCAGGTTATAAAATATGCTCACAAAAAAACTCCCAAGAGCTTATATTTAATTGACAATGCAAAAAGTGAGGAAATGAATACAGAAAATGATGAAAGCGCTTTGGTAAAATGTAAGCGCTCGTTAAGTGGATTTTACATTTAATTTCCCTAATGATTGCATGTCTTTTGTTGTGAACCGCAAAGCACTGATAGCGAATCGCACTTAGTTTTAAACGTTAGTGTTTGAAGTTATGTGCCGATATTTCCAACAAATTAAAACAGCCTCAGGACATCCGGAGGATGTGATAATTTTGCTACCTGTAATATTTTAGTTGTAGTTTAATCGCACTATGTAATGATCATCAACAATGCGCATGCTTAAGACCTAATGGTGAAACCGACTTTGACCAAGCATTAAACATTGCAAACGTTTAATCAGCGTATAAATGTAAATGCGAAGCAGAAGACAAAATCCCTGGAGGATTTGTGCGTATGTGAAAGGCGCACATCGCCAGATAAAGGTACGTACTAGATAAATAACTGCAACTGAATCTTCTGCAACCGAACACCCATTACATTTTCGATTTTTGTTTACAATCCTTTTGTCATGTGCACATATCTGTGAACTTACTGGCCACAAACTAAGTCTAAACTAACTAGAGCAATGTCAACGATTTGACCAGATGGACCTATTTACCTCACAACTACGTACATTATGGCGACTCTCGTTGTCAATACTATCGACGCAAATTCTAAGCATTCAGTGGCCATGTCTCTAAACCTGTTCAGTGGATTTATATGAAATATTGAGGCATACTTCCATTAACTTTCTATATTCATTTAAGGTACATATTAACAATTTTCCTTTAAATGCTGTAATTTAAATCTCATTTGATAATTATTTCATAAGAGGAGTGTTGCTTAAATATCTCACTTTTTATTTTCTTCTTACACTCCTGTTACATGCGGTTTTATTTTCAACCCGAAAAGACTCTTAAACCTTTGCAGATTTTCAGATAAGACCCGGGTCGAATACTCTCACAGGCTGCAGTCGAAGTAGAATTATTTCAAAGTAAGAGCATTTCAACAAATAATATCGCTTGAGCTTCATTTCTAAACTTGAGAATCAGGAAAACAAAACTTTAAAAGATCTCAAATTCTGTCAGGAAAATTTGTATTTCCGACTAATAAATGGGAATTGTGCTATTTGCTTTCTTTAAGGACTTTCTTTTGTTGTCGTAACGTCATCACATAATGCCATTATATTTTATTGAAGAAGAACCTGGGAAATCTCCTGGAAACAAAATCGAAGCTAAAAGAAAGCTTTCTCACACCCACGTTGGCTGAACTGATAGTCGAACCCACACACAGAGAGGTGAGATGTCAGTGATCTCATAAGGCGAGCGCCGTAGTCACTCGGTCGCCGGGCCCAAGCTATTTTTAAGCACAAGAATCCGGAGACTGGATTTGTAGAACTTAAAAAAATGATGGGATTAGGCTTGCAATACTTTAAAACATGAATTTAAAGGAGAAGCTCACCATATAATACCTGCTTGTAGAGCGGACAAAGTTCGTATTACTACATTGCAGTCATCCTTTACGCTATGTGGAACCACACACGTATGGAAAAGCTAGACACCAACGGAAATGGTAGCAAGTTTTATTCCAATGTATTTGTACCAAGCAGATAAGAATGTGGAGATTTCGGGTATAATTCGAGAAACCATCTCTATTACAGACATTGGTATCTATAGCATGATATGCTTTTCTTTTCACAGTTTCCAATATAAAGTGATATAATGAATCACATTCGCCCACAGTTCCTTAACGGTGTTACTCGCATGTAAAATGAGTAAATTAGTATTCTTTTCTTTATCACAATTTACAATATAAATTGAAGGAATGAATCCCGTTCGAGCAAAGGCTCATAACGGTTTTGCTCACCTGTAAAATGGGAAAGATCACTGCATAGGTTTCTGCACTAACCACACGTTATCACGTATACCTAAGCACTTGATTTAGTTCTACCACAAAATATACAACATGTATTGTTTAATAATTGTACCTTTTGACTTTTAAAAAAGGTCAACGTTATTACGGAAATATACAGAATTGTCAATCGGGACACGATTAGGAATAATTGTGAATTTTCAATCGCGCCTACTACTTACTATAAGTCCCCCGTTTGTCGTACGTCGTTCGTTTTAGCATTCTGACATGGTAATGTACGTTTGTCCTTCCGACTCCAAACGTGATATTTACTTCCACTCTAAAAGACAATGTAGCCGTGAAACCGAACTCGCTTTCTTTTCGGTTCTATCTTGCATTGTCATGTGATTCTCTGAAGAAAAAAATTGAAACCGCTAACGTTTTTCTTTAACTTAATAGCTTAATATTCTTTTCATCTAAAATTGCTCTATATTTTCTCAGGTAGAAAGAATTCATGCTAGACATACCTTTTGCAGGTAAATGAAATTAAGAAGGGAGTAGAAGGTCGATGCAAATTGATTTTGACTTACTCATGTACTCACTGGTTCGGTTGCCTGTGAGGTTCTGACAAAAATGATGAACCAGTCAGAGTCAACGCGAATGAAGTCTAAACAAGTAATTTTTATGCTGCTTATAGTGTATCAATCTGTATGCTATTATTCATAAACAAAAGTGACTCTAGATGCTTTGAATGGCATGCATGTCAAAAATTGTTCTTATGTATATAGTTTATACGGTATCTTTTAAAGCAGTCTGACAATTCTCTTATATACCGTTTCTTTCCATTTGCGATTGCGCTGAAGGGTATGATGACTATCTTCAACAATGACGTCATTGTATTACAATTCAGACTCGTCACATAAATGGTCCTTCATAAATAGTTGATGGCTTAATCTGCTCTGCCATAGCCTGCATTGTCAATCCATAAAAGTCATTAACTAAATGACAACCGTTTCGTACTCCGGAACACGATTTCTAATTCATACCTGTCATTTGATTTGTTTCTTGTTGGGAATTATCATCGTCTCTTTGAAAGGTTAATACTAATCGAGTGGTCAACACGTACTCATGTCAATGTGCTGTTTTTATTTCTTGAGAACACATACGAAAATGTCGACGGCAGATATAAGATCCAAAGTTACGCCTTTCTCACATTGTACAACTAAAACATTTACCTATCAACCTAGACATATCCCCATTACTCACCTCGGCAAATGTGCACATCTTTTATTACATATTAACACACACACACACACACACACACACACACACACACACACCTGGAACGTGACCCAGAGTCGTACATCAAAACCCGTTGCATCTATTGTGTCACTCCTCTATTAAAACAAGCTGAAGGTTTGATTAAAAATATTTACAAATATAACTGGAATTGTCAGTTGTATATAGTGGACCTTACACCCACTCGCAGGGACCCCAGAGAATGAGTTTAAAAAAGATGCACGTCTAAAAAGACTACCATATGGTCATCTTTTATACCAAGTTTGGTGAAATTCACACCCAGCGGTTTAGGAAGGAGACAAAGATAAGGACAGACGGAAAGAATGACAATGGCGATAACAATATACCCGATGCTTTGTAAAAGAAAAATTGGGAGAAAAATTTAAAATTAAAACAGGTGATCTTGCAACACTGTCTTTGAAAACTTGAGAAAGGGCTATTTTTGTTGTTGGGTTTTCTTTGTTCTTTGTTGGTTGGGGGGGTTGGGGTTGTTGTTTTGTTTTTTGTTGCTTCTTTTAAGTACATCGACATGATTGTGATATAATCCAGTCATTATCTCATAGGTCTGTATGAGATTTTATAGACATAGGTCTGTATGAGATTTTATAGACATAAGTCTGTATGAGATTTTATATAAATAGGTCTGTATGAGATTTTAAAGACTAATAAATATCCAGAGCATTTTGTGCAATGTTACACGAACGGTCACTATTAATCACTTCTGCATAAAGTGCTGGCACATGCTTGCCCTCTAAATGTTCCAATTTAAAGTTGCGTAAAACGTTAGGTCAGTCTAATAATACTTTCACTATTTTCAACCGTTGAATATAATTGGCTCTGAGTCCATGACTTTAACAGACCATTAATTTGTTCTGATAAATTCACACAATGTCTTCTCTTTTTTCGATATGGACAAATAAATACATTCGATTACTCCCTACACTAAAGGTCGAAGTAAGCTACCTTTGATCTTAAAAGAGTACATATATCTGTGGCTTCATTTTATGTTGAATCTCATCATGTTTCCATTTCGCCTCCAAAAAGATCAAAGACTGTGAAGAAAATATGTACACTCTGTAAAAAAGAAAACATTCTAATGTATTAAAGTCAATTGCTTGCGTTTCAAACATCATTTACTTCCAATAATCATGTAATTAATAACGTTCCATGATACCCACTGGAAAGCATCAAATTGATTGAAGTATAGACTCATTGCTGTTAAGTATCATTATTCCTTCGAGCTTTTTTTTCATTACAAATTAATTGACTTGGAACTGCTAGTTTTGCATGCAAACTCAAAACATTCGTTACTTTGATTGCTTTTGCATCGTCATCTCTTTCCATATCAGAATAAAAGTTAACAGAGTGTTACAAGAGGACCCACTCAGCGGAGTAGAAATACTTGAAACCTCAGTAATTATTGTCGTATGAAGAACGGGCCAGTTAAGTGTTCGGATGATATACATTTCAAATACATGAAATGAAGCCATGAGATTATTACGACGTTTGAGGATTTTTTTTTCCAACATGCAAGAGGAAAATCCAACATACAAGAGGGAAATCCCATAGACAAGAGAGAAATTCCACTTACAAGAGGGAAATCCCATATACAAGGTGACATAATTATATTTAATTATGCTGTTTACATAATTCGGATATAATGAGAAAAATATAGATATAGATATTGCTCAGTTGTAGTCTTCGCTGTGTGACGATAAAAGTATTAACATTGTTAGTCTCTGATGATTGAATAAGAAGGAATCCCACATACAAGAAGGAAATCCCAAACACTAAGAGACATAATTATATTTAATTATTACCGTTTACATAATTCATTAACAAATAATGCTTGAACATTTTGGGAAGTATTACCTTTATCTCATATTATTGTTACGACCCTGTAGTTAAATTACATATGTGTTAAAATTTAAATTCTTCTAATTCTTTGTTTCATTTTTATTTTATTTTTACATCATTAAATGTAATTATTATTATTATGATGATTATGTTTTCATGAGTCTAATAGTTTGTTAGAAACATCGTATTTATTTAAAACGTAAATGTGACTCGTGTAAGCACGATTTTTGTATGACGGGTTTTGCGTAGCAAGTAAACATTCAGTAGTGGGTATGTAAATGATTGGCTAATGTTTGTTCAGGTTTTCGTAATGTCCAGATGGATTGCGAAATCACACGTGTCTTTCGTGCGTGTGTACATGTAATGACGCATTAGCTTGTTTTAAATGCTCAGTTACCTGTAAGAAATGTTTAGTCAGAGTCGTAATCGTAGTCAGTCGTAGTTCAGAGTCACATCTTACAGAGTTTATAATACCTTAAGAAAGGTATTTCTGTGCTGGAAAGAGTTGCGCATTCGTACAAGGAACAACATGTGTGTTGTTAGTGGTGGTAGCTGTATTTCATCTACTTTCTAAATAATTATTTTCCCTGGAGAACAACACTACTGGCTTTGGACAAAGACATTTGATGAAATTATTTCTAAATCGGAACAGAACAATACGAATTGTTCTTTACAGTGAAAATTCTGGACATTTCTGTGTTAGCTTTCGTCTGACGTCATCATCCGCCATCTTGGATCGGAACTGAGATTCAGACTGTATCAATTTAGAACTGTTTATTCACAGGACTTGTGTGTTTTCACAAATTTAGAACATATTTTTGGATCTTCTTCGTAAATCGTAAGTCTTGTTTCACCTATTTACCTTTTCACCGTGTTTTCTAGGGAAATAAATTGTTTTTGTTAAAATTTACAAAGCTTGTTGTCTTCACTCTTTCTTTGTGTTACTTTGAACGAGCCGATACGTAACATAAAATAAAGTATCGTAGTTCAAATGGATCGAAATTCTTCAATGTCAGAACAAGTTGTAGAAAAATATTTATTTCTGTTTTATTATAGCATTTCAAGTAAGAATCGTGTTTCATTTTTTCAAATATTGCACGCACAGATACTGTTAATACTTTTGTAGCCAGATATTTGAGATTTATGTAATTTATGGATTTCACTAAATTAGCCAATAATTGTGGCAAATATATACAGGTTCAAAATTCAGGAAGTGTGTGCAACTCATCAAGTCTTCCTTATTTACTCTTGGTATATTTCATTGGCGTTGACCTTGTTTTGCTACTAGCTTTCATTCACATTCCCTTGCCTAGCAGATTAATTTTGGAAGCAATAATGTGAGTTTGCTAATTTACTGATGGAATCTTTCTTTTATTTTAAGTCAATGAACCGAAATATCTCAACATAAAATCATTTTGGTGTCAGTTGAAAGTTATCTCCGTATAATATTATTCTGGTATAAACTGAAAGTTATCGCAACAGAGAATCATTGTAGTATGTATTTTTAAAGTTATCTGAGCATAATATAATTTTAGTATTTATTGAAAGTTATCTCAGCATGATATCATTTTGGCATCTATTCAAAGTTATCTCAGCATGATACAGTTTTGGTATGTTTTACAAATTATCTGAACATGATACAGTTTTGTTATCTATTGAAAGTTATCGCAGCATGATATCATTTTGGCATCTGTTAAAAGATATTACAATCCTAATATATGGCTCATTATTGGAAGTTAACGTACGTATGCAAAGGCTGGTACTTACCTGGAAAATGGAAATGAAACAATACCCCTGAATAAGTTGGCAATACTAGTTGTTTTTTCTTTCGTTCGAACACTGTAGTTAGTGTCACTTTAACAGAGCCAATGGTATACTCAAAACTTTACAGCTAGCCTCTCTTTAACAGAGACATTGGTATACTCAAAACTTTGCAGCTAGCCTCTCTTTAACAGAGACATTGGTATACTCAAAACTTTGCAGCGAGTGATTCTTTAGCACAGGTACTGGTATACTAAAAAATCTGCAGCGAGCGATTCCTTAAAAATGCTATACTCAAACCTTTGCAACTAGTGCCTCTTTAACAAAGAAATTTCTATATTCAAAACTTTGCAACTAGTGCCTCTTTAACAAACATTTGTATATCCAAAACTATGCAGCGAGTGATTCGTTGAAAGAGACAGTGCTACACTCAAAACTTTGCAGTGATTCTTTTTAACAGAGACATTTGTATACTCCAAACCTTGCTGCTAGTGATTCCCTAACATTGGCATACTCAAAACTTTGCAGCTAGTTGCTCTTTACCAGAGATACTGGTATATTTAAGCATTTAAAAATATGGGATTTAATCACAGGAGTTTGCTAACACTGCGTGAATATTTTGCCTGGATCTTGAACATTTTTCACTTTATTTTATTGCTAAAGCGTGACCAAGTGAATCCTGAAACTAGTGTTTCACACTTTCGCTGCAGCTATAAATGATGTTTCACTGATATATAATTTATCTATATATATAATCTATCTATATATATAATCTATCTATATATATAATCTATATATATAATCTATTTGTATAATCTATCTATATCTATATATCTATCTATATATCTATCTGTCTATATATATATCTCTGTCTATATATATATATATATATATATATCTATCTATATATATAGCTGTCTATATATAGCTATTTATCTATATATATAGCTATCTATCTATATATATCTATGTCTATATCTATCTATATCTATATCTATCTATATATCTATATATATATATAATCTATATATACATCTATATATATAGATATATCTGTGTGTGTATGTGTGTGCATATTTTGTATCTTATGTAGCCTTCTCTTCTTTCTTTCGTTTTCTTTTTCGTGCTCCTTTTGTGTAATTGATAATGATACAGTAAGTAATCAATCACCGACACTCTAATTCCACGCGCTAGTGCTTGCTGACATTTCTTCCGTAACTAAGTGATTTAAATATTAATGTTTTTCTTGCTGTTTTCTTTTATATTTTTAGAAATGAAAATGTTAGGGGATAAAAAAGATTTGTTTAAGCATGTTCCTCCATTTATCGTTTTCATCGCTGTGATTTAAATTATCGACAAAAAGAGTGGATGATATTCTCCTGGGATATTAGGCATGGTTCTAGCATTTTACCACGTGGTCCTCTGGGTTAATAGAATTGCAGATGCATGCGCCCTTCCGAACAGGCAAACGGACAAAATTTGGGCAGACATATCGTAAGGTTGTAAATTTTAAGATGTCTTCTCCAGGGAAATGTAAAGAGCATCATTTCCATCCAAAACAGAATTTGTTTAATATACTTTCCAATTTTTTCCACGCGAGGGAAATATTACGAATACTTGTCTAATGTTTCTGAACAGTCCTCGATATATCATTTTACTCTTGTAGATGAATAAATAGTGTTGGTTTGACCCGTTTCTGTCCTGTTATTATCATCATGATTACTTTCTCTTAGTTATTGATACGCAATTTTTTTTTTTTTTTTCTTTTCTCGTTTACGCCGAGAGACATGGATGATGCGACAATGATTACGGAGGATATATACCTTTTTCAGTCGATATAAGGAATATTTCATGAGTGAAGTTGAAATGTGTTTACGAGACGACCAAACGTTTATTACAGTTATTGCATATAATTATGATGATAATAATAAAAATGCATTCATTCTCTTAATTTGTGGTTGTTGTTGTCATTTTTATAAGCAGTGTTCTGACCAGTTTTAGAACTTAATATTATATTGACATTGATTGACCTTATCAGCTGAAGCTTTCAGGACACAAACGTTTCTCTTCATCTTAGATGCATACATCAAGTTTCTATGAAATAGGCGGTGGATTCCAGATTGTCAAAACACTTCATACCTAATGTCGGCGTTTTGCCGGAAGTCAAGTTTGATCGGTTCCATGTGCAGATGTAGGTATGGCTCAGGAGATCCTGATTAATTGCCTTAGAATAACTAATCAAAATTGGAGAATTTAAATAAGGTTATAAATAAATTGCTTTGATAAATTATTAATTTTCATTACTTCAATTTTCCTTTGAGATACTGAAATTTGAATTTCTGCCTTTCAGTAAAAGCTGTTTATTCGTGATACATGTTTACTGACTGCGTAACAAATTCAACACGGATAATATAGTGTTGATCACAATATCTTTTTTCAATATTTGTAAATGATTTAGAGAAGTTTTTCATCCATAATATTGATGATGCAGATGTTGTGTTACATCCTTTTATTTATTCTTTGATACGCAGATGGCATTATTATCCTTTCAGGTTCTCCCGAAGGCCTTGAGGCCGGGCTAAATTGTTTGAAAGATTATTGTGCTAAGTAGAAATTTGTGGTTAACACCTTAAAAACAAAGGACATGATTTTCAGAAAAGGCGTCCTCTACCTAGAAATATGGAACTCACTTACCTGAATGATAAATTATAAATTATAAATAAGTTTACATATTTTGGGCTTTGTATGACGTCTGGCTGTTCCTTTACCGAAGCAGACTACATTGGCATGGAAATTTTAAAATGCAATATTTTTAATTGAAAAATACCTTTATACACTTAAAAACTAAAACTTTTCTGATAGACCGACAAAACCTATCTTGAATTATTGTTGTAATGTTTTGGGATTTATTCCTGTTCAATGCATTAAACAAATGCACTTATATGTTTGCAAATAAAGTTATTAGGAGTGAAAAATACAATACAAAATGATTTAATTTATGGGGAGTTTGGGCGCACGACAATGATGGTAAATAGATTTACTACATTGTGAAGTATTGGACACAAAACGCCTGGCTCCATCTGGAAGTCTTTTCTGGTGGATCATGCGGCCGAGAAGGTATGCTAATCCCCCAGCTGTGAAGGCAGATGGCAAGAGCTGTGTGGAGCTCAGGTGTAGTCGAAAATGATGGGCATTCGCCGCATCTAGACTTGTCTCCAGACGTATCGACATTGTTTTGACACTGGATTCAGACAGAACTGGACAAGAGAGTGAGGGAGACTCTACATAACTTTCATTCACTCAAAACCAACTCACGCGCAAGTCATGTGATTATTCCCTTCTCCGCCACCACCACCAGATACCTTCAGGTCCTGTATCGATGGGTGAGCGGCAAAGTAGCAGGTGTGTAAACACAGTGAGCAGTAGTTGCAGATCTGCACACATGCGGCTCAAGGCATTGAGTTGTTTTTTACTTGACTGAAGCAGCAGTGGAACTCAATAGTCCCCAGGGTGACTGAACAACCCAATTCAGGATCACACTGCTAATCTCTGTGGGATGAGGAAGGGGTAAGAAAAGGTGCCTTAAACATTGCCAGCTTCACATTAACCTGGTCAGCATACCGCGGCTGATGGGGAGCGCAACTTAGAGGTGGAAAATCTAAGAAGACAAAGGGGACGCAACTAATCATCGGTGCCTGGAAAGTACGCACATTAAAGGACAGTATATCAGCAGATAGACCAGACAGAAGAACAGCTCTAGTTGGTTAAGAACTGGCCAGATTCAACGTCTAGAGAGAAATGCTAAATCAAGTGTGGCCTTCGCCAGACACATGTATGGGAGCGCAGAGTCTTCAGTCTACAAACAAAACGTAATATCTGAAATGACATTATCTTTGCCGACCCTGCTGTATGCTTGCGAAACCCGAACGGCGTACGGACGCCAACCAAACAACTGAATGATTCTCACATGGGCTGCACGAGGAAACTGATGCCGATAAAAGGTTCTCAAAGGGGCAGGCATTCAGGACATCCACACTCTGCTCACAGTTGTGATGTGCAGGCCACGTCGCCAGGATGCTAGAAAAGCAACTACCAAAGAAAATCTTCATCGGCACGCTGAAGGAGGAAAGTAACTTCAGTGTGGTCAGAAGAAACGCTTCAAAGAGACCCTCTGGTCATCCTTGAAACACTTCAATATTGACCCTGAAACATAGAAAGATCTCGCAATGGATCGCTCTACCTGACACAATCTAATCACATAGTAAAGGTATATACATTAAAAAGAGCAAAATTGCACAGGAGGTCTATTGATCAAGCAAACCAAGCGGCATCTCTCCAAGTGGGCCACAGATATTTCAGAGCACAAATTGACCCACTAACGTACTCTTATAAACCAGACCTGCTAGTGATGTCATAGTCTTCTTCGAACACGAAGGGAGAATATATATATAGTTAAATTTATGGCTAATTAAGGGGCCAAAATCGGCGATTCCCAACCACTCCTACGATGTCTGCAGTGCGATAGTTTATAGTGATGTCTAGCACTGGGTATCATGCCGCAGACATGTAACATCATGTCCCACTTTGGTATGACTCGGCCGGGGTTAGAACCCGCGACCTCCCGCATCCGAGGTGGACGCTCTAACCACTAGACCACCAGAGCGGTCGATATTAGAATGTAATATATTAGATAAAGAACCATGATAAAATATATAGAGTGAATGATATCAAAATGTAACATGTCAAATAAAGAATCTTGACAACTCATATTTTGACTGATATTAGAATGTAACATGTTAGATTTTTAGAAAAAAATGGATAATTCATGTATTGGCTGGTATCTGAATGTAACATGTTAGATAAAGAACCTTGATAACTCATAAAGAGTGACTTATATCCCAAGTTTTGCAGACGTCATGCAGAGAAGACTACTCTAGCGATCAGTAACACTGCACCGCGGGGAAAAATAAGGAGACGCACTGTGATGCATCATTGTTGCCGATATTTCTTTTATTACTGGAGATCAAGTAGTCAAAATTTCAAATGTAACATTGATAGCTGAAAATCTAACATCCAGAACTTTCAGCTGAAGCTCCCTTGTCATTTGTCTCCATTAAGACTAATATTTATTTCTGACTTCTTTCACAAACTTCTTACGTGCTACTTCCGTTCTATTGCATCTTTAATTGTTCCATTACTCTTCTTAGGAATCTAACTTGCATTATATTAAAATATTTAGCACATTAAAGATAACCCGTCTCGTGTCCTCGCATGATTATTGCGGTGAGACAGACACTGGATGTGGTGTCTATTAATTGTGTGCACATGTCACCAGTTTCTCCTGGTACTGTTAAAACTAGATTTTGTGAAGTTTCCTGTCTTACTACGGCCCTTGTTTTGTCCTACGAAACGCAATCTGAGTCCGTCTGCGGATTTAGGATTTTAGCTTTGAACATAATGTGTGAATAATTTATATTTGTGCGCGCATTTGTTTCTCTTTCTTCTATTAAAGGGTATTTAAGTCCAGTAGCAGTGAATTTAACACAAGAAAATTCCAGTTCAATTTAAATATGTGGATATCACACACAGGTAACAATAAATCACAGTTAGGAAACGGTCCCATGTGCAAATGACAAAACAAATCATGCTTGAGACTTAACTGATGTCATTGATTCCCCAAATCCCACCAACATGAAAAAAACCGAAACAGACAATTATGTTATATAAATTTTATTCTTCTTTTCATGATAGTTTTTAGTGCATACATAATTTGTGCATTGTGTTACCGACCTATCTTCGTTGTTTCAGTCGTTTTTCGAAAAAGAAATTGATGAACAGACGATGACGTTTAGCAGGCTCAGCAGGAAAGAAGATTATGGTTGGCCAACTCCGCCCAGATAAGGCTCAGTCGTAATGATATAGGGACATTTTTAATGGTATTTCATCGCCTGTCATTTTCAATGTTATTAAAGCTAAGAACGGGACTCGAGAAAACGAAAGGTAGTAATAAAGAGCAAACTTTTTTTTATTAAAAATAAAATTAGTGTTTCGAAAGTTAAAATTATCTCTATATATAACAAAAGGAGCACAAAAAAGAAAACAAAAGAAAAGAAGAGAAGGCTTCATAAGATACAAAACAATATGCATTCACACACACACACACACACACACACACACACACACACACACACACACACACACACACACACACACAGAGACAGAGACAGAGTGAGAGACAGAGTAAATTTCTTACAGACAGTCTCGTAAAGGCCTTAGACTGGCTATACAAATGGGAAACTAAGGTGTATGTTGTCGTGGAGAGTTGCCCCATGTTTGATGGACTGCTTGGTTCAAGATGATACCTGGACCCAGAACGCAATTAATTTTACTATATAATCTCTACATTTGTTTCTCAGCACTGAACTTTCCACTGTGCGACAATCAATACAAATCATATCTTAATCTAAAATACCTTCAAAGATGACTTCTTGGTGAAGTTATTGTCATAGGTTCACCGGCATTTTTTTTTTTTTTTTTTTTTGAGAGGCTGGACTGTAAACAAAGCAACATGCAATAGAACACAGATTTCACTTCCGGATCATCACCAAGGCCTTATTACTCACTGTGCACTGTCGCCAAAATACACACAGACAACCACACCATAAGCTCATATTCTCAAGAATAAACAATTACCTTTAAATCCCTACCAAAAATTCATAAATATAACTCTTCTATCACCACCAGACTGAGAGAGGAAAAAATGATCTAAAAATAGACTAGAACTACATTCGTGGTTACTGAACTGGGAGAACTAATTGTGACCCGATTCCACATGTCACCATGACAGACAGGTGAAACTTGATGCCTGAGTGACTGCTTTTAAGCTTTACCTAGTTATATAAAGATGCTACTTAGCCTGCAACTCTGTGAACAACGAGATCAACATTCTTTGACACGGGAAAGTAGAAACATAAGCTCCATTTGCTACTCTCTGCAGCCTACCTTTGGCTTTCAGAATTCGGTCTTGAAAGAGAAAAGTTAAATGTGTCGCATCTGTTTAGTACAGCAAGCAATGGTGCCATATAAGACTTTAATTATATTTTTATATTCCAGAAAATCACGTTATTAAAAACAAGGAAAAAACAATCTAGTTTTGAAAACCCAATACGGTATTGTCATTATGATTTATGAGCTTGTTTCTAGAAAGAAATGTCATCAAGACAAAAGTAGCGTATATAGATTAAATTGTCAACTTAGAAATTTGTCCCCGGAAAATTTTACGGTGATAGACGTTTGTATTCATGAAAATGAGCAAACTGCTTTTACAAACATTTTGCCGATATCAAGCGGTGACCACACATACGTATATGCATAATCGTTGCTACGAACGCCACCCGTCCTTGACCAGGTGTTATTACCATCTCAACTTAAACATACGTCTATCTTGTTTTAGATAAACTACAGTCACACAAAAAAATGTTGGAAGATTTACACTTTAACTGCCTGTTTGATTGACCTATGTCAACAGACGCTTTATGTGTCTGTGCTTCTTAAAACTTAATCAGAATAAAATAAATAAACTTTGTAATGATGAACATATTATTAGATTTCATATGCATTTTGTCAGAGTTTAAGTCATTCCTCTAAAGAAAGCTTTCAGTAGACTGGTTTCATGTTCAATATTGAGAGTATCTAATGGAATGTACGATATGAACGAATCAAATTGCATGCCAGTTGTAAACTGATATTTCTGGTGAAGCATCATAATATGTTTTCACTTAGTGACCTTCTCTGTCTAAAATATTATGTTTGGATGCAGAAAGGATAGGAACAAAACAAAATAAATTGATTTAATTTCTATGTTCGGTTTTTGATTAGCAAAGCTCTAATAGAAAATTAAAAATCTTCTAACATTAAAAACTAAAAAGACTTTTTGTTCTAATTTTGTAAATTTGATTGTCTTTTCAACCGATAGAAGAGATCTATACCTATATATCTTTCACAATTTCATTTGCATTAAATTTATTTATTTATTTATTATTTATTTATTTATTTATTTATTTATTTATTTATTTATTTATTGAGACTATACATTTGGCATAAACATCAGTCAAAGATATTGGCGTCAGTGCATTCACAATCAAACAGTAATGAACACATCAAGACCTTTCAGACCTCTCTACAGCCACAAACAGCAACAGTGTACGCAAATATCTAGGCAGGCAACATACAAGCACATGACACAAAACATAACCACGAACATACAAAATTAAACATGCATCGACTTATTACGACTCTATTGTCTTAAACTAAGTAATAGAAAAGAGCGAAAACCAAAAAGTTTTGTAAAATTCAACAAATAAAGAATAGAAAGTTTTGCAGTTTGATTGTAGTATCGTCTGTTGATCGCACGTAGATATAAATATTTGTATCATCGGCAAGTAAGTTAGTGGTACACTTAGCAACATGCAATGAGTACGGAGCCCCTTAAGTGACATGGATGGATATATTTTTTATTTCGTTTAATCGAAATACATTCCGTTATTTCGAAATGCTATTTCGTTATTTCGAAATGCTATTTCGTTTAACGAAATACTATTTCGTTATTTTGAAATAGTATTTCGTTATTTCGAATTAGTATTTCGTTATTTCGAAATAGTATTTCGTTATATCGAAATAGTATTTCGTTATTTCGAAATAGTATTTCGTTTAAACGAAATAGTATTTCGTTATAACGAAATAGTATTTCGTTATATCGAAATAGTATTTCGTTATATCGAAATAGTATTTCGTTATTTCGAAATGCTATTTCGTTATATCGAAATAGTATTTCGTTATTTCGAAATAGTATTTCGTTTAAACGAAATAGTATTTCGTTATAACGAAATAGTATTTCGTTATATCGAAATAGTATTTCGTTATATCGAAATAGTATTTCGTTATTTCGAAATGCTATTTCGTTTAAACGAAATGCTATTTCGTTATATCGAAATAGTATTTCGTTATATCGAAATAGTATTTCGAAATAAGGAAATGCTATTTCGATATAACGAAATAGTATTTCGTTTAAACGAAATAGCATTACGAAATAACGAAATGTATTTCGATTAAACGAAATAAAAAATATATGCATCCATGTCACTTAAGGGGCTCCGTACAATGAGAGCTCATTTGATCATTTTTTTTTTCAAAGTTGAAGTAGAAGAGGACCTAACTTAGACCGCTGTAAAGCGTCAACTAAATTCTCTTGACGTTAGATTGACAGTTATTATCTGAAACAATTTGTTTCCGATTATCGAGATATTATGTAACCAAAGAGAGATTCCGGTGGGAGCGTTTGCACTTAGATATCTTTTTTAAAAAGTTAAATAGTGTTGTCCACAAGCTCGAAAAACTCTTCAAAAATTACGATATACTGCTCTAATAATATCGCCATTATCTATAGAGTTTATCCATTCATTTAGAAGTTTAACCAAAGCAGTTACACAAGAGTGACGTCCTCAAAAACCTGAGATGCGTTTAAAAGAATATGTTAACGGTAACGAAACAAATGGCGGGCAACGTATTTTTCAAACATTTATGAAAGAGTTGTGACAGTTGGTATGCCTGTAATCAGAGCGGTCCGTTTTATTGCCTTATTTACGTACCGAGTTATTTTTTTTTAACTAGTTTCAATACCAACAAGAAGGCTTCTGTTAAGATTCAAAGATGTTAGCAGAGATAAAGACAGAGATTCATTTTAAAGATTTTAAAAGATTAATCCATCAGAACAATTGATCTGTTGTATCCAAAATGAGAAAATATGCTAAGATTTCAGCTTCAGATATTATTTGTAGACATAAATGATTAATATGAGGTACCCTTTGATTTACACAGATCTCAATTTATCATAGTCTTTTATGGAGGATGATTCAGTGAGATTATGTACAAAAAGAGGAAACAAAAGAATCATTCAGCTTGGAACAATAGTATGAAGGTTGGTAAAGACTACATACATGTAGTGCAGTCAACTGAAGATTGGTAAAGACTACATACAGGTAGTGCAGTCAACTGAAGATTGGTAAAGACTACATACAGGTAGTGCAGTCAACTGAAGATTGGTAAAGACTACATACAGGTAGTGCAGTCAACTGAAGATTGGTAAAGACTACATACAGGTAGTGCAGTCAACTGAAGATTGGTAAAGACTACATACATGTAGTGCAGTCAACTGAAGATGCTAGTGCTCATCTCTGTTTAGATTTAAAAATTTATTTTACAAAAGTACTTTTCCAAGGCTTGTATAATGAGTGTCTTTTATTTTTATAAAATATGTATAGTAGAGTTGTATTCTTTTGGATTATTTTAATGATGAATGTAAATTAAAACTTCTTGCGAACGCAATTAGTAGTGTTCTAGATCAAAGTCATAAATGTGACATATCGTATAGGAAGAATCAAATACAAGTCGGGTAAGAGATTAACAATTTGGTGGACATCAAGCGGCTGAATAAAGTCATACGATTTCTTTGTTGGGCATAGGAGGTAATCTATGCTGAAATCTCCTTTCAGGATTCTATGAAAATCTGCACTTATAGAAAAGTAAGTCTTCAGATACGTTGAAGAATGGGATATGGTTAGAGTGTTGAGTTGCTATTATCTTAGAATGGCTTTTGAACTTGATGTGATCAACAACGTATAGTAGCCCAGCATTCTGGTTTTGTCGATATTTTCTCTAGCTCAGTATCATTAAGCATTGTAATGATGAACCTACCAACGGGCAAAAGTCGCAATCCCCTCCCTCTTATATCAATAAAATTGCAATAGTCAGCGATGATGAATATTGGATTTCATGCCCCACAATGATATGATTCAACATCATCTTTTGTCTTTGTGGTGAGAAATAGCGGAAATAAAACACTGGTTAGCTGCCCCCTTTTTAAGTTTCAAATTTCTATTGTATTGGATGCTTTACACTTCCTGCCATAAACCATAAATGCTTTTCAAATTTCATATTTGATAAAGTCCGACATTTGCGTATAATCGTATAATCGATATAAGCACCAGAAGATGCACATAGAAGGTGACGCTAAAATAATAATAATAATAATAATAATAATAATAATAATAATAATAATAATAATAATAATAATAATAATAATAATAACAATAATAATAACAATAATAATAATAATATATGTATGCTATAGGACGGTCTGTAAGCCGTTTGTGTATTTTAAATTTACTGCAGCTGTACAACTATATCAAGAAAAACTTTCATTTTTTCATAGTGCAATCCAAGCACTCCGTTCCATCATGCCAATATGTGACAATCCTCTAAATTTTTCAAAACTATTTTAGACAACTTTCAAACAGCTGAATATACCCAAATTTGCAAATTACTATTGCATATACATATTATTTTCAGTTTGCAAATCTGTTTCGTGTTTCACAATTTAAAAAAATCAAATATGACGCTAATGATCAAGCATGTAATAATTACATTTCCTGATGTGCTCGCGTGGTTGATGTTTTCTGCAGTAACTTCAATTTGAATGTGAATACTTCCATTAGATTAGTATCAGTATTGTGATCTTTTCATTTTTTCCGGAAGCAGTCAACAATAGAGATTCAAAGCTTTAATAAGGTTACGTTTTATTTTCAAACTAAAATCCGACAGTTTGCATTGGCATAATGGAAAATGGATAAATCTAAAAATGCATACCCCTCAAATTCGTCATTTATAATAATTTTGAGTAGTACTAATGATGTCGATATCGCCGTCTACCCACAACTTGCTATCAGTATGTCTAGTTAAATAATCTTTCGGCATAATTAAAGTTTACCTCTCCAATACGATTGATTTCTTGACTATATTTAAGTAACTAGGTAGCTAATAAACTACTCATACTTTTGCTAGACTTGAAATAATGCACTTTAACACCTAATTGTCCATTAGCCTCAAAACAATGAAGAGCGCGGCATCAGGCCATGTCACTAATAGTACACCATGAGGATTCAATAGAGAATGAATGTCTGCTTCTACAAAAAATGCCATATATA